>JAPMOQ010030048.1:2545586-2603399 GCA_026543055.1 Argiope trifasciata
ACACACACACACACACACACACACACACACACACACACACACACACAATTTGTCATGTTCTTAAACTTACGTATCAGTAATAAAATCCTAAAATATAGTATTCGAACTACATTAGAAATGATCAAATAGATAGCTAAACTCTGTACTAGATATCCACTTATCTGATGTAATATAATAGATAGACTACAACTATCTATCTAAATACTTGATGTAGTAAAGTAGACAGAAAGACTATCACTAGCTGTCTATACATATAGCTATTACATCAGATTTAATTCTTTAATTATACCATATTTAGCTAGCTTTTTCAAGGAATTTACACGTTAGCAATTTGAGCAATTTGGTAGGAACTGGACAAAAGGTCTTGCTACATATATGAAGAGGCAAATTAGTCGAATTTATTTATATGAAGCTAACAGTACAATTAATTTTGTGTTTTGATGTAATTTTTTTTTGAATTACAAGTGCCGTACATCATTTCTGGTTCTTAGAAAAATTACACCATTTTTAATTCTTTGTTTAATATAAGAAAATTGATTTTAATTTTTCATAGCATATGATCAATATATTAATAGAATTCAGTAAAAATTCATATTTTTTCCCTTATAAAATGATTGCTAAAACTTTATCATCTCATTTCTTCTTTATTAAAGAGGCAAAATTGAGCTTTCCCAAGTTAATGGGTTCTTCAAATTTGGTTGGTTTCGGATTTTATTATATTTTAAAAATCCATCATTTATTGTTTCAGTGTAAAGGAGTGAGACCCTTTATAACTTCATTATAAGATTGATGAAAATAATAGGCGAGTTTCAGCAGTTAGTAAATTATTTTCTAAGTTGCGCATTACAAAAAAAAAAAAAACACTAACAAGAAAATATACGACACTTTTTTAGAATACAATCTGATAATGATCCGGAAATATACCTTGATGTTTAGAAAATAACACCATTTGTTGTATCAAAAGAGAGGGTAGTAGCTATATAACCGCTACAACAGTTTATATTATAAACGAAGGAATGTGGAGTTAGAGGTGGTTGTTGTAATTCCAATAATGTCTGCAACACTTTTAAAACTATATTACTCAAAACCAAAAATAAAATAATTTTTTGATTCAAAATTCAAATAAAATGGAAGCAGTAACTTTATAAGCACCCAACGATCAATGATACTCTTTACAGCACAAATAGCGTAATGAATAACACGACTCTCTGTATTCCATGTATGCATACGGGTAAACAGATTTAAGAATAACATTTATTAAGTGAGAAAACATATAACTTTCTTGGGCCTTAAGAGCTTGAAATAAATCTAGGCTTAGGAATTAGTGTTCGGCGATAAAGGGTTTAGTGCAGATGTATATACAGGTAGAAAAGAGAAATCCTCGATTTTGTCTCTACAAGATATTCTCATTTCTCTTAATTGTAATCCTACTTGCTATTGCAAGGAATAAGAGATATTCTGATGGAAAATAGCCATTAAGAAGTTAAAGTAGTTGTAATACTCCACGTTCTATTGGTAGGAATTCTTTAATTCCCTTAATTTCTGTTCCTTCATTAATATATTTTGTTATTCCTATTTTCAAACTATTTTTATTTTGTCGTGTATGAAGCACACAGAGATAATGCATTGTTATAAAAAAATTCGATCACTATAATTCTATAAATTATGGTGTCGAATTAGAAATGCATTAGTTAGTCCAAGTGAAATCATTTTTGGAATCATGTTTGTCTAAAGTTTGTTTAACACAAAAGCATAAATCAGAGTATTCGTATAATGTGAATTTAATTATATGAGACGTGAATTTGTATATGCGAATTAATATTTCTGAAATTCACATTTCAGAAAGATTTGCTCATTTTAATTGTGAAGAAAAAAATATCCCTGTGAACTATTTAGTTCAATAGAATATTTCAAGATAAGAAATAATAATAATATGAGTGCCGTATATTTGAGATATTTATCATATTAATTCAAACATTTGTATTAATAGATATTAATTTTAGAATGTAATTCAATATCCAATTTAATACATTACTTCTTGTTTGATTTTTATTGGATTACTGCAGTATTTTCTGCTGTTTAATGCTTTTTATATAAAAGTTACATTTTTCAAAATTCTATTTTCTGCCATTTTTTTATTTCTGCATTTGAGCGGTATAACGAGTGGACGTGCTTTTAAAATGTTATTGAAAAATCGAAGGAATTGTTCATTGATGTACTTTGAGTTAGGACACTTCACAAACTCTTTAAGGTAGCATTTAAAACCATAAAAATAGCATCTGTATTTATGTGTTAAAACTATATGAACGCATGAACAACAATTGATTTCGTAGATATTATTTGAAGGAAAAAATAAATTTAAAGGGAAAATAAGAATTAAATGAGATAAAAAATGAAAGACAATAAAATAAGAAAACATATAAATACGGGAAAATAAGAGGTAATGTAAAACAAAGAATTTATTTGGCAGTTCAAAAAGATCCATAGTTCCTCTTATAACTGGACACAGGCATGTAGAAATTCACAGGGAATCAATGTCTTTAAACCAAAATAATGGTGCATTTTTCCCAGAGCTATAAAGGATGCATTTTTTGTATCAGAATAGTGAAAATGCGGGTCCCTGCAGGAAGAAATATTTTCTGTCCTTTTAAGAAATTCCTTCTATTTCCGAATATCAACCTGTCAGTACTAAATCAAATGTGGGTTTTTGAAATCACAAAATTTTTCACAGTTTTTTGTCGAAAACTTTTTTTATTTCCTAAATCATATTTCAGCAAATAATTAACTGAATGATAATAATCGAAAAATGTATATTATGTAGATTTTTGGAGACTTGAAATGATAAGGATTATAGAAGCAAAAAATGAAAGTGTTTGGAAATCAAAAAACAGTTCCCATCAGCCCGTATGGAATTCGCTTTAAAGACCTCTTGCATGCTTTTCTGAACTACTAAAATTGAACTAGCAGGAGTTCGTGGATATCAGAATTACATGATATTAGAGTAATCTGATAATTTTAGTTTCAGTTCGCTCCCAATAAGAGAACGAACTTGAACATTAATGAGAAGTAGAGAAAAAAGGACCGAGTTCAGTGTAATCGTTTTTATTGCAACTATATTGTTTTTCTGGAACCTGTTCATCATTACAAAGTTATTAATAGTCACTTTCTCTTATTTGAGCTCTCGTTTGCCACATTATTAGGAATTGCTCACTTGGAATTTTAATACAGAAAATATTGCATGATTATTTCTTTTTGCATTTACATCATTAGTTACTTTTAATCTTTATTATGTTTTGTTTATACGGATGCTTTTATCAAATTATATATGTCTGACTGGGAACATGGTAACTCGAAAATGTAAGAAATTAGATATGCGGTCTTTGCCAAATTTTTTCATTTCCAATAAATTTTACACAAAACCTGTCTTTTATTTTTTGAGAGGGTGTGAGTGGGGTCAGTCTATCCTTCCGTGGAAAGACACTCAATAACTCAAAAGGGCGTGCTATATGAATGAAATATTGCATAAAAAACTGCCATTAGAAATGGAGTTAAATTATTGTTAAAATTGTCATTAAGAGAGTTGCCTGTTTTCAATCCGCTCGTATGTGAATGTGGCAGTTACAACAACACTACAAAATTCATATTTGAAATTTAATATATACTTTTAATAGCAAAATTGTAGCTAAAAGTTTATTGTGTAATCAGTCGAATGAAATGTTCTTCAATGTGTATTCAGTTGTTTTCATTACTCTACAAACCTATGCCAAGTTTTCATAAACAACGAGACAAATGTTTATTAATTTAAATGTTACATCAAATCATATATTAATTTTCAATGCAACAGCAAAATGTCATTAAATAAGGTGATATTTATTTTTGAAAAAATTAATTTATGTGTAGATTAATAATAAAAAAAGTTAAATGTATGAACTGCTTATGGCTTTGCATTTTGTAAAAGTGCTTATTCGTTTTATTAATTTTTCTTATGCCCAATCAAAACTGTAACAAAGATTTAAAAATGGGCATTTATTTTTAAATTTAGATAGGCTTATTACAAATCCTGATTGAAGCATGGGCTCTAAAATGCAGATTAATACAATGCATAAAAATTACACTCTAAAATTTGTCTAATAATATATTATTCCATCATCGTGTCTTTCTAAAAATTTTAAACACTCTTATTCATTTCAAATCATTTTTAACTTAGAATTAATAGAAACTTAAAAAGAGTTCTCACAAATTGAACATTTAAGATCATTAGATAAATCGAAATAAAATAAAAACAGAAATAAAATTTTTGTTCGCAATTGGGTATGTAATGTTAAGATTTTGTTAAAAAAATAACGCACTACAATTACTAGGAGAGTTTGGAAATTTTAATGAATTATGCTGTATGTAATTGAAAAACAATTGTGCATGTATATCTGTGATGAATTTCGTCTTGCATAAGAATAAGATATTTCAATTTGAACAAATTTTATAAAAGACTTTGCTTAACGTATTATTTGATCGTTTTAAAAATCATTGAATGGATTATTTTTCTCCGAATCAAACCTTTTAATAATCTGCTGTGATATGTATGCAATAAAAGGCCCATTGAAATACTCATTTCAATTATGAGAAAGAAGTCTAATTCAATGTTTGCTTTTTAATGTCCCTGTAAATTATTCTATGGAAGCATGAAACTTTGTATATGGATTGATGACTTAAGCGACAAATTTTTTCAATTATCAATTTTGCATATGGGTGATATATAAACATTTGACTTTTTAATTTTACACAGAGTCTACATAGAAAATAGAAGTCAGAAAATTTTGTTCCATTTCTTAATAAAATTTATCTTATTTAATGAAAGTTTCTAAATGAAAGCATACATCAAAACACAATTTTTCAAATAAGAAAAATTTGCTCTACTTTTTTGGAACATCCTTTGTACATTAATATCCCTTTAAAAAATTCGGTTGAAAATATTCATCATTTCTGTACACAATACAAATCATTAATTTTTCAAAAACGTATTATCTTCTCATATACGTAAGGACAATATAATCCTCTTTAATCAGAACTGATTTACCATATAATAACAAAACAGCATTTGATATAAGATATTCCTAGCTGTTCAAAATCAAAAGGCACTTCTGTGAAAGTTCAAAATTTAATGAGACAGAAGGATAGTTAAATATAATACTATCGCAATCCAATTTCATCTGTTTTACTCCGATCTTTTTCCCTCAAAAATGGAGGCGTATCATTGTAAGTTTCCATTGATTTAGATGTGTACCACGATACGTTCATAATGTCATGTCAAATTTCTCGACAGAGAATACAATAAGATTGTTAGGGACAGGATCAGTAAATTAATTTACAACAAGCATGTCAAAGACTAAGTCTAATACAGGACAAATAAACGAGATCAAAGTCTATGTAAGCAATACAAAAAAAATATTTGACCAGGTAAGTTTATTGTGACATGTTCAATATAAAAACTGAGGAAATAGAACAATTGTGGTATTCTTTTTGTGATTTCATCTCTGACAGCTGGAATCATTAGTTTTTCTTCTTTTGGGGGATTGCGGCGACATTATTCAATTTTTACTATTAGTTCACACTCTCCCTATATTTATTTATTTATATATCTGTTTAAATTTTCTATCATTTATAAAATACTTTTTATTCATCCACTCAAATTCAAATACATTTTTTGAGCTTGTAGTGAATGACGCTTGATATATATACAACATTTTTTAAATAATAAATCCTTAATTAAATTTTAATACATTAAATAGAGTTTTAGTAGTTTGTAATGAAAATTGAAATCAACAAGCAGTAGCTCAATCGGTAAAATTCAATTATTTCAGTATTTTTCAAGTGAAGGTTAAAAATGCGAGCTCAATTCTTGCGGAAATCAATAATTTTTTAATAATAATTAATTTTTTTGATAATTATTTAATAAAATGAAACTAAAAAATTTTCTTTATTGACCTAAGTAGGAATTGAATTAACAAAATTTTTTTATTACTTGCTTATATTTTATTTCAAAAATTGGATCTAATTGTTACGTAATTGGATAAATGTTGAAACTCGTAAATGAAAAGAAAATTATGAATCTTATTTTTGACTTATATCTTACTGTAATAGTTAATCAATTATTCATAATATTAATAAGATTTCAAATGTAAACTTTTTTGCTTATATAAAATAAAATAATATTTTAAAATTCAAATATATAAATATCAAGAAATTTTCTCCTGAAATCTGAACTAATGAACTGTTATACTAACTGAATTGTTTTTCATTATGAATAACTTTTGATTTTTAAATAGTTATTTTAAGTCGTTTGATTTAGAAATGTGATTTAATTTTGTTTTATGAATTTGTTTTTATTTGCAAATTGAATTCAATACTTTCGATTTTATTCTTAAAGATAGTTCTATATTTATGGAGTTTTTCTGTTTGTTTTCAAAAGTATAGTTAAATATTGTAAGAATATTATTCCCATGAACGTTATATGAAATATATTTAAAATAACAATATTCATTTCTAAATACTTTTTAGCATTACTTTTCTCTCAGTGTTATTTTGCGATAAAAGGGAATGTGCTAGTATCAATTTTTCGTCTGAGTTTTATTCCAGGTGGACCCATTCTACTATTATATTTTCTTTAAAAATTTCGAGATGTTAAATTATCACTTTTCAGAGTAAACTATTCCTTTTGAACTCATATCTATTGCTGTTATTGACTTAGGAAAAATATGCATACAAATAAAAGAAGGCAATTTTAAATGCTGCAATTAAATCGAATCTATTTATAGTTTTATTGATTTTGTTAAATGTATAAACATTAAATGCTTAAATTTTAACTTAAAAAAATCTTTCTAACATTCCTGTAGATATTTTGCACAAATATATACTAGCCCCTAAAGTTGTACCTTACTTTTAAAAAGCCTTTCCATTTCAAAACCTCATATAAAATAAAAGATACATTTAATATGCAAACACAATATAAATATTATATTCATATTTAGAGCCTACTAACACATGTTTTCTTTTGGATTAGCTGAGGAAGGTTTTAAAATATCCATTTTTTTATGTTAACTTATTCAAAACTAATATTTATGTTAACTACTTTTTTCTCACATTCTGAAGAAAATTATTTATTGAAATTTATTCAACTTAGCCATCAGAAATCAACTACTTTGCAGCATTAAAAAAATTAATTATATCATATTGAGAATTTAAAAGTAACAAATTTTTCCAAAAAGAAAATATTTGGTAATTTTCACTGTATCGTTGCCTTTTTCTGCTGCCAAACAGAAGTAATTATAAAAAGATAATTTCGCTATTTAATCATCAATTAAATCATGTCATTATTTCATTATAATTAACGATTTTCTCGAGGAAGTTCTATGGGTTGATTGGCAGTTTTAGTTTGGGAAATGCAAATAAATGACTTCAACTAATGACATTCAAAGCTGAATAACTCTGTCAGTTTTAGTCTGAGATCAGTTAAACTTTTTTCCTTTACAATTTCAGAAAATCTTTCTTACTTTTATAAATATACTAATAGATGACTAATATAACCAGATGACTAGTATAAATTTAAACTTCCTGATTTTGTATAAATTCATTATAATGAAACAAAAATAATTTTCGTAATTCAAAATACTAATTTCTTCATAAAATATTCCTACAATTAATAATTTTGAAAATAACGGTTGCGTCTAGGTTTAAGTGGACAATTTTTTAAGCCAAAATAAACGATAATGAAACGTAACATATAAAATTTTTGCATATTTAACCAAAATATAGTTGAGTTTATTTTTCTTTTTAAAACTTTTAAAATGTGGGGGGAATGAACATGGGTTCAAGCTATATTACTCCTTAATTTTCTAAGATGGAATTTAATTTCATATTCTAATTAAAAATTAGATTTGCAAAAAAATATTGCGTAATTACCGATCATGTATATATAAAATTAACCAAAAAGGAAAGAGCTATGTAACCTGTATCTGAATAATATCTATCATAATAAATAATAATTGCGGCATTAGATTCTGTTTAATACCTGTACGTTGAAACTAGGTAAATAAAAAAACTACTTTTAGTTCGTTAATCTTATAAAAAATGCTCTTGAGAAATATTTTTTCATAATATGTCAAGTAGTATAATTGAGTTTTCATTTCATGTTTCAACAAAGATAAAGCATACTTTATGGTGAATACTTAAACATTTTTCTTCTTAATTATAAAAAACAGTTTGTCACATAAAAAAACTTAATAAAAGTGTATTATGTTTAATTTACATCTGTAAATATTTAGACTTTTAATCTTTCTTGATGGCATACTCTTGATGAGGCAAGCATAAAACGAATTTCATTCGAAAAATAGGAAAAAATAAATGCAATTAAAGGGGTGATTTTTTATAATGGATTGAACCTCTGCTTTCACAAATTAACTGCTTTCTTACGCTTGAGCTCAGACGATAATTGCGGTTTTAAATGAAATTCAAAAAGGATTTTCACAAAAACAAAGTAAGAAAATGCTTTTAGTATTATGTTTGCTTTGTTGTTTTATTTGAAAATAGCAATTCTTATTAGAAATTTTCATTCAAGCGGAAGTTCAAAAACTTCCGCTGCTAAAGTTTAGATTATTAATCTTGTAATTAGCACAAAATCCTGATAATTGCAGTCTTGTAAGGTATTGGATGAAAATAAATAATTCCTATGTGATAATATAAAATACATGTTGTCTAAATAAATACAATCTAGCTTTAAATTTTTGTCAATATTTTATGTTTTTTTCTCCTTATTTAAACAGCTTTTAAAATTTAATAATGGAATGTTAATTATTCAGTATCGTGTATTTAAATTAAAAGATGAATTCTACAAACTTATTAAATTGATTAAAATGTTAATAAAATAATTGGAAAAAATCATTAAAAAATATAAAAACAATTTTAAAAAAACGTTGTTTTTTAAATTGAAATAGTTGTTAAATTAAGTATAATTAAAAACATTGAAAGATTATTAAATTAATTTATTAAATCACGTTTACAAATTTATTTTTCTTTACAAAAAAAAAGAAGTTATTTATGTTAAGTTCAATATTTTAAGACACACACACACAAAGAAAAAAAAGAAAAAAAAAAGAAAAAGGAAAAAAAGTAAATTAATTTTTTGCAATATTGATGTCTGAAAAAATATTACTTAAAAAAAAAACTGCGCGATAAATTCAGTTGTGAAATAATTTAAATTAAATCATTAACCATACAATATTTTTCAAGGAGAAAATTAATTTCGAAAAAAAATTAGATATATTAGAACTTGATTTCTTTTTACTGTATTGTATTAAAACTCAGCAAAATAAGGAAGTATTTAATTCCCTGATAAAGTTTAATGAAAAAGCCGGACACTAAATATTTTTTTTATCTCAATTTCCTTAAAAGTTTCTTTTGCTATAGTCGATTCAATGAAATGCTTCTCTAAAATAATTTTAATAACATTTATGATAAGATATTCTTAAATATTATTTTGCATTTTTAAAATCACCAGTCTTCTGTTTACTTTATGTGAAAAATCATTGCTTTTAAAAAATTGCTTAAATAACACCTTTGCTGAAAGAAGAAAGCTTTGAAGAAAGTTGCTGACATTAATTATCAAGTAGAAAAGGATACAAAAAACTTAGATGTACAGTTTTTTATTAATTTCAAAGATATTTTAATTTAAATTTCTATATTCAAACTTTCTCTGCAAAGATTTTTTTCTTATATCAATAATTTTAAAATCATTTATTTAATGTAATGATATTTCTGCGCTTAGAAAATGTTAAAATCTATCAACTTCATCAAGGCTGATTTTTTTTAAAAAGTGTATTATAGTAAAAGGAAACTCTTTCTATTTGAAGAATTGTTATGCAGCCTGGTAGTATTTGAAATAATTTACTATACATTAAATTAGTAACTGAAATTAAATTAGAGTACTGTAAAAACAATTGTTTTGTTCAGCAACTTTAATGGGATATTTAATAAATAGTAAGATTATTATTTTAAAACATAATTTGCTCATATATTTTTTTATAATTTATCAATATAATAATAATAAATAATAAATAATTATTACATAATAAGAAGGAGTTATGATAATAAAAAGGATAATTTGTCTATACATATTTGAACACATATATGTTTCGAGAAATAAAAAAATAAATTATGTTTTTGAACATTTATGTTTTGTAAAATATTTCATCCATGTACCATGTATATAACATTTCCATTTTGATCTAGTTTAGTTTTCTTTGATTAAAGCAACCATTTAAAATTTTTAATTAAATTATTTTTTTTTATTTCGAATTTGCAAAATACAATTAAAACTCTAGATAATTTTAATTTATTTGGGTTTATGATAGAAGAGTCACTATTCGAACATATTGAATCATTGAATGTAACTTTTAGATGTTAATACATTTAAAAAGTTTTTATTCTTACATAAACTCAAAAATTCATCTGAAAAACTGTATATTTCTATAACAATGATATTTCGAAACTTTTCACTTATATTATGATAGTTACAGAAAACAGAAATATTACTATAAAAATAAAAAGGTAATCGATTGAAAAATTATGAGGAATAATGTCGATTTATTTGAGATCCGAATATTTGTTTTGATTATATTTTTATAACGAAGAATAATTTGCTGTTTTTACATGAATAATAATCTTTGATATAAAAGATTTATTTTTCTTTTCAATTAATATTAAAGGGAAAAAATACAGTATTCATCAATTTTTAAAATGTAGGCAATAAAGGTTTAACTTATAATTCAACATTTAATTTTGAATTATAAGTTAAAACTTTATTAAATTTAAAAATTTAACATTACTTGGTATTTAAGTATAGATCTGTATAGATATTAACATTAAACATATTGAAAAACATCATGAAATTACTAGTGTGAAATTTTTTTGAAATATTTCATGAATATCTTCATAGAAATAATCAATCAATATAATCAATTAAAAATATGTTAAATGCTGAATTCAGAAAATAAGCGGTAACATAATTGAATATGAAGGCATATTTGCATAATTCTTCTTGCATATTTTTTGTGTCCGAAATATTATTTGGCTGCATTTTCAGTCAAGAATTTTAGAAGTTTAACAACCATTTTCTAGAAAAAATAAACAATTTCTGAAAGGTTTCATCTATATATAAAGAAAGTCTAAAATCTTTTGATATTTTTTTATTTAAAAGTTTGGCGTGAAATTCTTATACAATACCTAATACCAACTATCGCTTGACGGAAAATCTTGCCTTGCATTAAAGTCAATAAAAGTTTTGTAAAGAATTTAAAAGAATATTATTTTCAAGACTTCGAAAATCGAAGTTACCGTTCCATTAAATATTGTTCACATACTTTCACCGGGCTCACAATTGATAACATTTTTTATTAAACGCAGTATCTGAAAATATGCTAGTTCTGTCGAAAAATTTTATTCTTTTAACCCTTGAAACTTTCAAAATTCATTTGTTATAGATTTGGCAGAGTATTGGGAATGTTCCAAACCTTGTAATATTATTATTTTTCAGACAGTTTCTTTATTAATCATGCCCATTAACTGAACACTGTCCATAATTGAGTTGTATTAAAATGTGTTCATATTGTTTTCATTAATCAAGATATTGTTATTGTTTTTCTATGAGAAGCCAAGTATTTACAATTTAACATTTAACTTGTAGAAAGATTAAATTATTATTAAAAATATCTTGAAATCATTTTATTCTGAGTTTTTCAATGTAATAATAAGTTCTTGAAACTCGAGATTTTATGTATTCGTAAATAGGTTATCTGAGGAGATAAAAAGAAAGAAATCAACTGGGTTTATTTTCTGGATTGAAAATCAAGAGTTTTTCGCGTTTGTTCGGAATAACAAAATTAATTTCTCTATTTCTTTCTGCCAGAGTCTATTCTTTAAAATAAGATAATGGACAAATCAACAAAAATACATTGGCATCATGTTACCAATAAACCTAGAAACTGATTTTTGAAGTGTTTAATATTTATAGAACAATACATGAGTTGAATAAAAGGAGCAGTTTTTGAAACATTTACTGATGCTTTACAGAAAAAAGGATTTTTTTCATGAGCTCATTTGATACTATTGATTCTATCAGTAATAATTTTAGTACAGCATGGAAATTAGATTCTAACAGTGGTGTTTCTTATCCCTGTTGAACTAACTTGTAAAGGTAATACAAAAGTCAAGAACTTTAACTAAAGGGCTATGTGAGGTCATAAGGGATTGCTTTTTAAAGAAAAAAATATAGAAAAAATTCTAAGTTCAATTCAGTTTTATTACCGTCATGTTTTAAAGCAGTGTTAGGATTATTTTGGGATGGATCTAGTGATTTTGAAGTGCATTCAGATCATGAGGGCATGAGTTGGCACCCTTTCTCCAAATTAATGAGAGGACGATGAATTTGACATGCTCCAGCCCGTTTACTCTATGGTTTTTCGGTGGAATATAGCTTGACACAGAAGTCTTTTTGTTTTGAATTCGAGACCTTACCAGTAGGTCATCAGGACTCAACAAGCTGATAGTTCAATAATCAAGGTTACTGCAATGCACATTTAATTTAGATTTTGAATAATACTGATCAATAATTCTATCTAGATTTCCTTATTCTTATTATATTCTGAATAATTAGAGATTCTAAACTGATTATCCATTAAAGTCTAGAATAGTTTTTTAGTGTGACTCATCCATTCTAGGCATATCCTGTATCATTCATTAGAATCTACCACTGATAGGCAGAATGGATTCTACAGATGTAAATTGTCCTAAAATTGATTTCTTTTATAAAATAACTTCTTTTTAAGAATAATGTTCCTACTTGAACATTATTTAAAAATATAAACATCTTTAAAAATAAGTTAATAAATATTTTACAGATAATTAGTTGTTGTTGCTACTAATGGGCCTTTACAAGCCCGTTGAAAGATCTCAGTAATTTAAGCCGAGAGAGCGTCTCTTTGCTCTCAGTACTGTCAATTTGGTTACTTCATTGATCCTATTTTCTTCAATAGTACCTTTTTTACAAAGAGGCACATTCATACGCCTCACCGATAAAGCACAGAACAACAATCATGCCAAACCGGGACTAGAACCCTGGATGCTCAGATTACAGGAAGATGCGCTACCCTCCTATGCCAGGAAATTGGCAAAGATAATTAGTAAATATATTAACAATTAAGTGGAAAAGAATTTAAACAAGGTAATACTGAATAAAGATGAGGAACTGAAATTCAGAAATAAAAACATACAAGCCCATACATTTATTTGCTTTTATTAATAGGTAATAACAGTCTCTGGTGAAATTAACACTTCGAAACATTTTCCTTATTTTAAGTGAAACTAATGAGTTATTTATTACAGACAGCACGGAATATTATTATCCCCAGCAACACAAAATTTCCCCAAAGCTATTGTTATTTCCAGTGAAAATAATTGTGACTGAATAAAAAACAATTTTTTTCACCTCTCAAGAGAATAACATTGTACAAATAACAGTTCCACAAAACTCAAATAAGAGAAAAGAGGCAACAAAAACAATCTGTTCGAGAAAGAATGCATAGAATTTCAGTTCAACCAGCACAAAAAGTATTCACAGGAAAAATGCTTGTGACATATTCATATGATTAATGTAAAATAGTAACGTTCAATCTTCTTACATTTTACTTATTTCCTAATAATTTTGAAAAACTTCTTTTGAACTAAAGTTTGAACAGCATGTTATTTGGATTAGAGATTTCCTTGCAATTTCCTATTTGGGATTTCCTTTTCTTTGAAAAATCTGAGATTGAGGAGACAGGAAATTTTAATGATTGTGCAGAGAGTTGGGTGGCAAAAGTTTAATCATTCTTTTGGGGATGTCTGATAACAATAATGTAAATTATTAGGAGGGAATTATTGTTTTCGTTAGTTTATGCTCTATTTAAACTAATCTTTACTTAAAAGATGATTTTTTTTTCTTTTAATTTGAAAGATAAAACAACCATATTTTTCTGTTTAAAATGATTTTAGAGCCTAGTTTAGACCATGAGAGCTTTCAGTATTAGTAAAATATTTTACAAGTAAATATTAAAATATTCAGTAAATACATTTGAGAATAATAGTTTCGATTATATTCAAATAGGTATTTTTTAATGTGTGGTAAGAAATCGATTTTCTCAGAATTATGTAGACGAAATAATAAGAAAGTATTTATAAGAAGATGAAAAGGAAATTTCAGCAGTTAATTAGAATTTCAAAAATTCCTGAAAAGCTTAATGCTATAATTAAATCTGAGAAACATAATAATCAACAGATAATGATAACACAGTGCAATCTAATTACACGTTTGTTAACTTTCGAACTATAATTTTGCCTGAAAGGTTTGATCGAAGTTCGGAACAATCATATTCTGTGTACCACAAAATTTAGCACACAATTTGATTTAAAAATTACTTCAAGTATTTAAGAGACGATGGATAAAGGATTTTAGTAATTTATTTGGTTTAAAAATTTCATGGAAACCTTATAAATTATTAAATAATTCAGTGTATCTAAGAAAGTAATAACACATTTGTGAACTCCCTTTGAATTTTTATGAGCTCCTAGAGCCTAGGTTTTTTAGCTCCTAGAGCCACAATAATGTGTTAACATTCATTATGAATGATCTATGAACATTAGTAGAAAGTGTGGCTTAAAAATTCTATATTTATTTTACTGAAAGTAAGAAAATTAACTCCCATTGTAGATTCAGTCCTTCATATTTGACCCAGATTCGAAATTGCAAGATCCCTCTTGAAACTCCATGAAGAAGAAATAATCAGATAATTTACAGTTTAAACATGGAAGCATTAGTTGAATACTAAATTGTGGCTTTCTAAACAATTTTAAGCAAAGAATATTTCATTTGAAGTCGCTCTTTGAAGATGACTATTTAGATGGTATGCATCGGAAGTATATATTGTCTGAGTGTATCTTTTACTTTCCCTTGAAAAGTAATTAGAATTGTAAAAGTGTCTTCATGATCTCAAATTTTTAGTTCTAAAATATTAATAATTCCAGTGCAATTACATGAATAAATTTCGCAACGCCGTTCAATGATATTTGATCTGCCGTTTTTACATAATTTTCAAAACAACAACAATAACTATTTTGATGTGTTACAGCAACAGAATAGTTTCTTTTTGAAGTATGAATCTACAACACAAGCTTATAATGTTCCTTTTAATTATGTTTCGTGATGACTAATGACAGTAAAGTGTTTGATTAATTTCAACCATTGAATTTTCCATCTGCATAGATGTTTATCTGAATTTGAGTCTTTTAATTTTTCTACTGCAAACTGTAGGTCCGATTATATATGGAAATAACTCTATTATTTCCTTTCAAAAGTCATGGTGAAATAAAACTGAAACATTACATTTAATTTCCTTTATGTTTGAAGTACTGATTATTTGGAGTTCAATTTAGAATATTCAAAAGCATATTGTTTTACATGCATTGTTTTAAAAACACATTATATTTTATATATTTGGAAGAATAAATGTTATTATATTTACCCTTCCGAGGCTCAAAAAATGAAAGGATTTTTATATTCAGCAAAGTCAAACAATTTTGGAACATAACGTGAAATAAATCATTCCCGAATATTTTATTGTGGTCAATGAAGACTTTATTTGAAATACAATTATCGATGATAACTATTTGTTGTCAGACACAAATTAAGGTGACCTATTAACATTAGGAAATAATTTTCAACAATCAAATGTGTTCTGTAATTTTCTATAAATAGCATCGTCTAATAATTTCTGTGAATTTCAAACTGCATTCTGATTGGCTGAAGGAACTATTACTACTAATTTTAGCATGTATGAGTTGATTATGCACATTTGAGAAGTTTTCTCTGAATATTAATAGGAATTTTTAATAAATTGATAATCAGTTGAAATTTTTACGTTTTGCTTTGATAACATTCGAAAATTTATAGCACAAAAATACTTTTTATAACATTTTAAAAGTTAAAAATCTCTTTCATATTGCCAATCGTTTTTTACAATTCTAATGTATATTATGGATAAATTTTTTCGAGTTTTAATTATTTTAATAAAAAAAATTGATTTTTTGTAGACAATTTATTTTATTATTCCAATAAAATTCATATTGTTTTTATTGCCATATCAAATAACCAATTTAATGATTTATTTCCCATCGAAATTGAGAAATAAAGCTAAAGGAAACTGAGCTGAAAACAAAGAAAAATGCCACTGTTTAATATTTAGCCCAGTTGGCAGAGAGAATCAAATAGCAAGTTTCCCAGAAGAAATTGCAAAAGACCATGTGCAATTAAAAGAGGGAGGATCTGGATAGTTTCGCTTTTATTAGCGTTATGACATCATTAATCTCGAGTACAATTTATGCACATAATAAACAAGCAAGACTTAATTAAAATACATTTTATCACAATTTTCAATCCATTAATAAAGCACATTGTAAAGAAATACGAACTTAACGTAACGATATCATGTGCCCCGGTGCCTATAACACTAAATTATCTAATCAGTTGGATGAACACAGAATGGAAAGATGGTAAAAAAAGTAAAAAGGAAGAACAAAATTTAAAGAAAGAAGGAGAAGACAAACCATCCAGGTATCTCCAGAGAGAATCCCATTGGTGTCAAATCCTATAAGGCTGCATTCAATTTTTGGTAGTGTAATAATTAGATGGAGGGAACAAGAATAAAACAAATGGTGACTATGGGTTGAACCTACAGGAAAATGAAGTAACTAACTAAAAGGAAAAGATTGATAAATTACATTGAGAACATTTGTATGAGATGTATCAGCAAATAATCACGATAGAGTCAAAAATATGAAGTCTCCGTCTGGGTCTTGTAGTTTTGTTTTCCTTCTTGAGAACTTCACTTTTAAAGGACTTTTGCGCACATTTGAAGTTATAATTTCGGCTTATTTTGACTGGCACTTTTTTCTCAGCTATTGTGTAGCCTTGTAGAGGTCTTGGTATTTGTGCAGACGAACATCAAGATACGCACATGATTGGTTGGTTGGTTGTTTTGGGAGTTTTGGCACAAGTGCCATCTTTGGCCAAGCTGCGTTGGCCATGTTTAATTAGACCAGAATTCCTATCAAATTATGTAATCAAAGCAGATCAGTTACAAATAAATGTTTGTTTCACTAGTTTTTTCGAAGTATATTTTAAAGTAAAAGCTGGTTTCTTTTTACTGTCAAAACTTTCATTGATAACCAGTTTGAAAGCGGTTTAGTTTATTGCAGCTAATAAAGAATTTCATTTTTAATGTCTTACCTTAACGGAGATAATGTGCCCATTTCTTATTTTGGTAACAATATCTCAGATTTGATTGCCCTATATTAGCTAAAATAAGTTGTAGAAAATTTCATGCGTTTCGAAAAAGAGTGTTTAAAAACGAGTGGAAATTTCTTTATAGATCATTATTATAAATAATACGTCTGGAATTCCAGAAACATTTTCAAAGGTGATCAGATACATACATTACAGGTTTTTGTGGACTAAAATGTCTCTTATGCTAGTTCAGATAGATTGAACTTTCCAATACATATCTGAAGAGCAAATTTACTTTTTTAAAACTGGCATAAGAGACAAATTTTAGTCCGCAGACCCCTGTAGTTGGAAGTATTTGAAAGACGAGATATCACGTCGGTAGAGTTGAAATTGTTAAAACTTCAAGAGTATTCAAATCAAAATTATATTTTGATTTGAATATTTTTGAAGTTTTAGCGTTATAACGGACAACGGGAGTTTTAACATTATAACGGACATCACTATAAACGGACTGAAACCAATACTGATATCGAACAGAAAAAAATGCAATATAAAATATAAAATCTTAAAAAAACTTATTGAAGAAATACAAGTGACAATTCCATCGCATCCGTACGAATGACTATGATGAATCATCATGAATATAATATAAAAAATTAAGCACTCAGCTCATTACCCTTTTTCTTTCAATACAGCTTATAATGTTTAGTTTACTAATTTTTACTCTAGTTTATATTCCTGTTTTATTTTATTCCCGCACCAATAAATCACTTACTTTATGCTTTAAAAAAACCTTTTGGAATAATTGGTGTTGAAATAGAAGTTTCGATTTATTCCTCTGATAATGAAAACATATAAAAAGAAAAGGGCAAGAATTTTTAAATTCCACCAAGCGTCACGAAAAGTGATTACGAAAAGTAATTTGGTCTGTTTTAGAAATAAGCAGCACTCATGAAATTAAAATAAAAAATATTAACATTTTAATTTCTATTAATGTTTTTCAAAGGAACAATTCCTGGTTGTAAAAGTTATACAGTAGTTCTTTCTGACATAAAATATACTTTGATCCTGAGATTCCACTAAAGTGTAAATCATCAGTATAAACGTAGTACTGAGGTATTGGAGGAAAATTAGCATATTTGATAGAGAACTAATCTTACTAATGTTTTCTATTTAACAATTAAAAATAAATGCCATTAAAAGGCCTTCTTAAAATATTGAGAAACCAATTCTCCAAACGTAAACGAAAGTAACTTTGATCTCGTATGCAATCTGTTTGCACTAAAAATTACTGTTTGAATTTAGACTAATTGAATATTGTTTTAATCTGTTTAATACACCGCTTCTTTAAATTGGAATAAAAAAATATATAAACATTGGTTCAAAGAGAGTGTATTCTTTTATTAAATAGCTTTAAAACAGGTCGTATTTCTATAGTTTCGTTAATTAGTTTAAATGATCGTTACACTAAGGAAGAGTCATAAAATATTTCCAATAAATATTTTATATATTTGAAATTTTGAATCAGGCCGTAATTTCTAAAGGTTCTCGTTTATTTTAACCCATTTAACCTTCCACAGGTTTTCTTCTGTTTATATCAAAACTTAATTTACTTTCTGTCTCTAAAAATAAAATAAAAGGTTTTGTGTATGTGTGTCCATGGTCTATGGTACATAAAGTTTAATTTTGAATAATCAAATTTAAAACAGAAATATTTTTGATGGTGAATGTGGCACTTAGGAGCAATTCTTTTAAACTTATAATAAATTAAAAAATGAGAAGATTTTTGGCGAATCGATCTCATTTTTTAACTTCCTTAGGCACTCGATGTTCAAAATATTCATGAGTTTCCTTCTGTTTATATCAAACAGAATATTTAATATATGTCTATTAATAATAAAAGAAAATGATCTGCTCGTGTGTGTTCAAGGTCTATGAGACAAAGTTAACCCTTGAATTATCAAATCTGACACAGAACTATTTTAAATAGCGAATGTAGCACATTTTAGCATTTTTTAAAAAATTATATTCAGTTAAAAAATAGAAAAGATTATGGCGTTTGTTCACAACTGCTGAAAACATCGATGAAAAAAATTAATTTTTATGCCATTTTGAAATTATAAAAACATCAACAACCTGGCTTTTGAGCAGCACTTTGATAATGAGAGAAATTTAGTAATCTTACAAATTTTTCTTTGATTTCGACATTTTTAAAAATATTTTTTGTATAATTTTTGTATTTGATATTTTTACTGAAATGAAACTTAAGTTTTACTGGTACTTCAATACCTATTTAATCACTTAACAATCTTGCGTATTTGAAAGTCATACAGAAAATATGTATGCAGTTTACGTGAATGAAATTTGCACTTTTGTACAAGACAACAAGATGGTTGAGAAAAATTATCATAGCACTTATTTCTCTTATTAATACAGTGGGACTTCATTCCAAAGGTTCATGTACATAATGAACAGGACAAGTGTAAAGATATTAAATAACAAGGCTTTAATGTCTGTTGCAAATTAAAACTTTAAATTTATGATGAAATCAAAAAGGAAGAAAATTATATGATTTCATAACCAAACATTTTTTCTTATATTGAAACAAAAGATTTAGTTAAAATACGTGTTATACGAAATGGAATATCTGGTAAAAATACAGATAGGTATATGTTATATTTTATGAAAAATGCAACTAGTTTTAAGGTGTGTGGGCAAAAAAGGCGGATTGGAAAGTGGCTACTAATACTTTCTTGGGAAGAAAAAAAATCAATATCTAATAATGTTGTTTTACAATTTCAAATGTTTTCTACATGATCGTTATTCAGAAGAGAGAGATGATCCAATATTCTAAACCACGCACCGTTACATTTGAAAATTCTGTGCTTTAATATTCCTCGAGAAACAATTCTCAGAAAAATAACTTTTTTCTAACACTAAGGTTTAAACCCATTTTAAATTGCAGAACGATTTTAGAATAGAATTTTTTCTCTCAGATGGGGAAGTTCTTATAGGTATTTTCAGACATTTTTTAAAAATAAAATTAGTGTAGTTTAAATTTTTGCCAAAAATATATACTTAATCGAGATAAATTATAAGAATAATAGAGTATAATTTCTGCACATTATATATTAAAATGCCTAAATTTCAGAAAAAATATTTGAAATTAAATTGATATTATTAAAGGTTGAACTTTTGAAATTTTGGCCAGTATAATAATTATTTTTGTGTAATAATACTTTGTGAAATTATAATGGAAAGTCTTTGAAATCTCATTTTATTTTTAAATAAATAAAATATATGGAATTTTAGATAAGGACTGTAAGTTCTATGGTTTAAAATTTTACATATATGCGCTAACCATTGTAGACTTAGATCATACCCCTGTAGAGCACCAAGATGGACACATCGTACCTACACTTAATATTACTAAAGCAATTTATGGTTTAGCAACTAACCCTATATAAAAATATTATTTTTATGAAATACTTTTTTTAAATACAAAATATTTGAAAGGCTTTTATAATGATTGTCATAAATGCAAATATAAAAATCGTATTTTTCATGAAAATATCAAAAGTAATAGTTTTTATTTTTTAATTATTCTTTATTTCCTTATCTTTATTTTAAAAATTTTTAAGTGTTTAATTTGATATAACATGATGTAATAATATTATCAGTGGAAATTATTTCGGATAGAAATATAATTTAATGGAATTATATTTCCAGAAAACAAAAACTATTGCTTCAGGTTTCGATAAAAAGTGCTATTAATATATTGTATCATTTTTATATTTAAAATGATTTCCATCGAAATAAATTTGTTAATTTTTTTCATCATTGACACATTATTTCAGATTAAAAAGAAGATAATTCCTTCTCTCAAAGTTTTTGAATTTATCTTTCTAAACATTCAAGTCATTTAATACATTGTGAAAAAGCAATTTCCATTCGTAAATTGGGAAAGTTTTAAAAAAAATGGAGAAGGAAATGTTTATTTTTTTCGTAAATCTAGATGCCTTCTGGTACATTTAAATCCACTATTTCATTCTTATGCAATGAAACGCTTTCCAGGCTGCGTCAGTTGTTTGACAGATAAAAACGCCTATCTAATTTATGAACTTCGTAACATACTGCCACTTAAAGGAAGTGAAATTTATACACGAAAATACGAGAATTTCTTTACGAATATGAATACAAATACGAATTTCTTTAAATTTTAAATTAAAAAAATATTTTTACTGACCTCTTTCAATGAAATAGAATTTTTTTACATAAACGAAAATAGTAGAATTTTCAATGGCTTTCTTGGTTGAAAAATGAATATATTTACAAGACGAACTACTACTTTCCGATTTTTGATATATTAATAAGAATTAATTTTGAAATGTATTAAAGTGATACTTAAAAATTATCATTATCAATTGATTTCATGTAGTTATCACTATTTGATAAACGATAAGGCCTATAAAGAGACTTGCTATAAGAATTTATATATAAATATCGAAATTTCAAAATAATTTCAAAAATTTGAAATATTTAAGCGATAGATATTAGAAATATTTATAAATAGGCGCCTTACTGTGAAAAATTGGAATTGACGAGTGAGGACACCAAATAACGTCGGTGAAAAGTCATATATTTCGGGACATTTCTTTAGGTATTCAAATCATTGATGATACACGGCAACAATCAAACAATTGCAGAATCAAAACTAGAAATGAGAACGTTATTGAGATTACGAATCGTATTTATTTTATTCCTTATACAAAACGTTTGTGAAGAAATTTTACTCAAAATTTAATAGAA
This sequence comes from Argiope trifasciata, assembly GCA_026543055.1. Classification (NCBI taxonomy): domain Eukaryota; kingdom Metazoa; phylum Arthropoda; class Arachnida; order Araneae; family Araneidae; genus Argiope; species Argiope trifasciata. Next base: position 2,567,761 of record JAPMOQ010030048.1, read on the forward strand.
ATATACAAAAATTTGGCATTGATCTTTTGCATAAAGATCACATGCTAAATATCCTTATTCTAGTTCAGAGCGTTTGTGAGATATTGTGCTCATAAATAGGCTTGATTTTAGAATTTTTTTTTGTCTATGGATATCTGAAATGTGACGATTAATAAAAATTTCGGCCTTTTTAATGATTAAAAAGTAATTCGTTTTATAAATTATATGGTTTATTTTCATATTTTCTGATTATTTCTCTTTGAAATAACGTTTACGAGAAAGCAAAATAAACAGTATTAACATAATCTTACATCATTATACGTGGTTAAATACTGAGGAGAAAGTCCACCGTCTGGGTTTCTCCGTTTTATTATTTTTTTAAATTAAAGCGTGTTTGAAGAAAATTGCTTCAAATAGTTTTACCGTTAATAGGGAAAGCAATTGTATATAATCCCCAGATCAATTAGTGGAGATCTAAAAAAGTGTAAGTTTCAATTATACTTAAAATATGCATATGTTTGCAAAAAGTTATTGCTGTCTCAATTCACTCTGTAGCGTTAAAAAATTTCCGAAATTACCTAAAGGCTCATTTCTTATTGCATTTTGCTTGCCAATCAAAACTTAGGCATTTTTTAATTATAAAACCTTTTTTATAGTTATTTGTCATTCCTTTTGAGTAAATTCATGCAAATTACCGCATTAAGCAGTGATAAATAGTTTTTTAATAATTTTAATTAAAATGTATTGGAAGACAATCATCTTTTTGCAGTTATTCAAAAATACAGAATTAGAGCTATATAAATATCTATATTATCTTTTAGATATTTCCTGAATTTGGTTATATTATATGCTGTCTTTGAATTAAAACGAATCTTTATCAGATTTAAGTTTCAGAATTTTTTATTTCAGAATTATATTCTCATTAATTAATGAACAACCTAATAATTATATATTTTCAATCTTTAAGTAATACGTTTCACTAATCCTTTTCTAATTATTATCACTTGAAGCAAATAATTTTCTGAAGGATTTTAACAAAATACTATTTTTTAGCAAATTAATACGGATTTACTCTTAAATCGGGGTTCTTTTTGATTTGTTCGTTGGTTCTGAAATAAACAGTCCTTTAGTAGAAAAGAAGACGACATTTTTACACATAAAGGGCACGAGTACACAGACGAAAAATATATATAGCCGAGACGTATACAAAAACACACACAGCAGCAAACTGCAAAAAACAGTAGCCACATGTTGTAATTGGTAGTAATAGCATCCACAGCATATAAAGTGGCAAGACAGAATTTAGCAGGAGAAGAAATCTTTCTAACTTCGATATCTCCAAATGGCTGCGATTCTCCATTGTCTCCTCGCTTTATCTGTATTTAGCGGTCGGCACACTGTTACACGACTCGCTACACCTCACAGGACTTGATGCTGCTTTCACAATAGACACTAGGATCCGGCACTCAATTCAGTTCAGCAATAGCTTGGGCTCCACAAAACGCTAGCACTTCACTAGACTTCCGCCGTTGCTTCGTTATCCACTCGACAACTCGTTTGCTTTCTGCTACTTTGACTACGGATACGATTCCTTGCAGCTTGAGACTACAGGTCTTTTATAGTTACCGGGAAGCGAGTCGGGAAGGTTCGGAACCAATCAGGCGTATCTCAATTTCTACTCGATGAATCGTTGAAATTCTCGAAGTTTCAGCAGAATCTATTGTGACTGCAAAATCGCCATATTCATCGCCAAGTTTGTCGCCAAGCTGTAAGATCACTGTCGGTGAACCCGATCAGCAGACACAGGGCTGATCTTTCCAGTAATTCAACTAACCAGATTGGGTAGCACCTTTACAGATTCGTAACAATATGTATAATAAGAAAGTTAAATTAATGAATTAAAAAGGATCTTCTTATAATATTTTTCAGAAATTCAATTCGAATATTTTAAAACCTAATTTGAAAAAAAGTTTGCATCATGTAAGAATGTGATGATATTAAAGGTAATTATATTTGTAAATATCCTTAGTCTAGCATTTCTTTTACTTATGCAACGTCTGAAATAAATCAACCAAATAATGAAGTTTTCAATAATTGTTTTAAACGTTAATGACAAACTTTTCTGACTGATTAGTTTTTATGATTATTAATTTTAATTATTATTAAATATTCTGCTGATTTTCCTGAATTTTCTTTTCGTTTTAAGAATAATTTTTAAATCTTTGCATTTTTTACAGTGTTTATTTTAAGGTTTACCAAGAAGTTTTGAACGATTTTTTTTGCATTTTATTACACATATAAAAATTTGTTATATGGAATATACAAGTAAAAAGAAAAAAAAAATGTTAGCCTTAATATTTTCAATATATATATATATATTTTCGCTTTTGAGTGTTTGCAAACTTCACCATTTATTTTTAGAATCGTTTTCGGTAATTCTACCAAAAGATGTCTTTGGTATTGAAAAAAAGTAACTACAATCAATTGAGTAAATGCAAATGAGACTGGGAAAATTTACAGTGTACAATACGGTACAGTGATTTAAACTAAACAGTTATACTGAATTTTGTAATCTTTTGAGTTAAAGGTGATAAGAAAATAGATTATAAAATTTCATTATTGAGACAAAAATAAATAAATAAATAAATCGTGTTAAAAAAATAGCGCGGAAAAAATGATTTACCATTATGCAACCATATTTTGATTTTCAACTTTTTTTCGATTTCGAAAAACATTTCAAATAAATTCTAATACTTATAATCAGTTGAAAAATTTCTTCTGCGAATAAAATAAAACTTAAATGAATTTCTTACTGAATGCATATAAATAACCTCAGTTTTCAACTGATATATCTCAAAAAGTGAACATAACAATGTTCATTGTTCCCAAGAGGATCTTTAAAACAAGCCTTTATTAGAAGCATTGTATTAGAAAAGAACTAGTCTCTCGATAAAGCTTTTAAGAATTTAAGAAGAGTTCGGTTTAAATACTTCAGTTTTCAAGCGGAAATCTCTTGTAACTGTAGCTCAAGTGTCCAGTTTCTTAGATAATGATCCTTGGAAAATACTATTGGAAATGAGGCTTATTGAATAGAGCTCTTTTGGGCAAGTACCGATGTTTCGACTATCCTTAACAATAGTATTAAAAGCCATTCTCGATGCTTTACAAAACAATCTCTATTTTTTGGGTAATCTTCCAATCAGAAATACAGTTTAAAGTAATTTACTAACGTTCATGGGAATAAGTACCTGCCATATGACATTTAATATCCAATTCAATAAAAGGTATAGCTTGTTCTTTAGTGTACGTTACAGAACACAGAGGAAATAGAATATTTCATTGAAAAAGTAATTGTTACAGAAATTTTGGGAAACTTGAAAATCACATATAGAAATCATACGTGTTATTTCACAGAGTTTCCGCATCACTTATAATTGATTCGCTTTCAAACTAAATTGCATTTTTTGAAACTATATTGTATATAAGTCATATTATCTTATATATTAAGAAAATATATTTAAAAGAAATGAATCTGAGTATCAACATCAAGTTTCATTCAATGCTATTTAACTCAAAATATGTAAAATCACAACTCGCAATCAATCTTCTAAAAAAAAAGTTAAAATGGATTATAACATTTTAAAAACTACTTATTAAAAAGATTTCTCTTAATTTTTATTTAAATTATAACCATATTTTATTTATGTTAGACCTTTTTTTATTTTCGGTAATTTACAAAAATTAATAAACTGAGGAAACATATTAAACCTGTTTTTGACTCATTTGGTAGCTTTAATTACTTTTTCTTCTTTTACGTGTGCGTGATATAAGGTTATGTAAACAACAGAAGTTATTTGTTTTCCCTACCTCTTCTTAAAATTTTTTCTCAGGCATGATAAATTTTGTATATAATTATTCTCATTAACATATTTTTCAGTTTAGTGCTATTTAATTCCTTATAGTCATTAATATTAAAATGACTAATTCCGTAAGTCATTATTCACTTTAACACCGATAAAATTTTTAACCATATTAATGTTAAAATGAATAATGACTTACATTTTAACATTAATATGGTTAGAAAATTTGTAATATTATTAATCAGTTGTAATTGCATAGTAAGGAAGAAAATTTTAGATATCTTCTTGGTGGCAGAATAAATGATAGCCAGATGACCTCAACCTTGGAGACAAAAATGAAGGTTTTTGCAGTGCAGGAAATGTGAAAATTACTGTAATGAGCCAAATACGAGATCCTTCTAGAAAACTACAGAGTATATATGCCCTGTACACTCTGTAATATGCATATCATACCAGAGTATTTTTAGAGTTTATAATTGTAGAGCTTGATCTATTGATCCACTGTTTTTTTATTTTTAAACATTTTCTGTTTGTTAGTGTTTTTATTTCAGCAAGCACTGTCTCTGTGAATGTTTTGAGTTTTTTGTGGAATAAAGTGTCATTGCTCGTGATGGAGCTTATTGATAAATGTATACTTCAGATCTGTATCTATCAATATCTGTGTATCTATATAGACGCGCACGCGCGCGCTCACACACACACACACACACACACACACACACACACACACACACACACTCGTTAGAAGTGTTGTTTATTTTCGAAAAAAATGCCAGTTTCCATTAACTTAAAAAAAATATAACTAGTCATTGAAATATGAATTATGTATTTTGTTAAACACTTTTGCTCATAAAATAAATTCGTTAACCACGTTTATAGAGCATTTTTCTCCCGTTTATTGATATTTTAATTATTTTAATTTCTAAAGACGTAAGAAATAGTTTCTATTAATCAGATTAAGCTTTACCTGTATTTCTATATCATATATTCTGAGATTCGAAGATTCGAAGATCCTATCATTATGCATAAGATTGGGTTCAAAATGCATTTTCAAAAACCAATAAAGAAAAAAAAAGTTGGTATTTTGATTTATTTTTTTGAACAACAAAGTGGAAATCAGCTAAACATTCTGAAATTTTCAGATGCGCAAAAGTCAGTGCCAAGGAATTTAGTATAAAATATTGCACTTTAAATACAGAAAGATTGAAAAATGATGTCGTGGAATTCGGGGAATTCAGATTGATGAATTTGGCGATTTTTGTAGTGTGAAAAATTTGTTTTGCGCCAGCCGATTGATCACCAAATTCTGCTCATAAAGTCGGAGAGAGAAAAGAATTAGTGTTGTTTAGTGCCATCAAAAAGCATTTAACAGTTTTGAAATTTCGGGAACGCAGACGACTTTTTGAGAACGTGGAAAATCAAATATATTTATATACATATGTATACACACACGGAGTGTTTGCTCCCATTATGGCCCAAATGGTTATTTCCAAATAGTTATAATAAGAAAATACTTTAAAAGACACGAACAATTCTATTTTATGTTGTTTGAGTCTATAGATCTACTTCTGTAAAAGTTACAAATTATACTTAAATTCGTATTTAATTAGAAATTGGTGGCACACTAAAATGTGCCATAGAAAAGTATAATTATTTTATGCCTTAAATTAACCACGTCATAGCTGTTAAGCCTAAATATATATTGTATGCAAAATTTTATGTTTCAAAAATAAACCACATGGTGAGTTGTATCAGTAATTATTTTATGTAACCTGTTTTAATTTGTAATGAAAATAAATTTCCGGTGTTAAAATAGATAGACTAGACATGCTTAAAGTGAACATACCCTTTTGCTTTTTCTCTCAATTTAAAGATTTATGACTGAAATAAATAAAGAAAATAATTCGTGGAATGCAAAATCATTAAACAGTTATACTAACATTTTCCAATAAAAACAGAACTTTCTTATCTTTAAATCTTTAATCAAAAACCAGGAACTAATTCTTTGTTTAAATACAAAATAAATTTTTATTTCATAATTTTAAAAGAGACTTTGTCATCATTAAAATAATTGTGTTCCAAAGCAAACTTAGGTTATAGCCAGATTTAAGAAACTTCTTATTAATTTTATTGCCTTAAGATATAAAAAAACATTTATTTTTGCAATTTTAATATTTTATAATTGAACTTTTTTATTTTAGTTAAAATTCCAAAAATTAATAAAGTTTTACAAATTTTTATTAAATAGGGACAAATTTGTAAAGCTTATTCTCCTTTTAATCAAAAATGAGGCTCTAATTGCAATGTCTGCTCAAATACTTCTATAAATTTCAAGGATAATTTTAAAAACGATTTTTTATTTTAGTTATGCGAGTATATTTAAATTTTTTGTTGGCACAAAAGTAAAAAACAATTATGGCTGATCATCTATTCTATAATCAGCAACAATTTTTATTTATTTATATTTTGTTCAAATGCTTTTCTATGCATAATATTAAACTAAAATAAAAGAAAAGTTCATAATTTAAAGAAAACATGCTCTTTCTAACTTTCCATGAAATACTTATATGTGCAATTTTCGAAATTATTCATGATTTATTCAGATTTAGGATTTTTTAGAATTCTAATTAAGATATGTATATACATTTCTTCATTAATTTTAATATAAGTAGTGATTGAACATTTTTATCCTTTTTCGATTCAAATGTTTATAAAATAATTCTAACTGTTAAAATAAAATGTAAATATCAGAATTATTCAAAGCAATGGAAAAAAATAATTTTGCCAATACATTTTTTTTTATCTTTTAATTTTAAAATTAATAAGAATTCCATATAGATTATTTTAAAGGATTCAAACATTTATCGTTATTTATTAACTATTTTTACTAATAATAAATTGCTTCAAACATGATTGGAGACAGTTTCTAAATTAAATTTTTGCATATTCAAAGAATACTCAAAAGTTCCTAGTTTATTTATTTTACTCCATTCTAAAGATATCAAACATGAAAAATAGATTTGTTTTTTTGTAATATAATTTTCCTGAAACAGGATCAATCTAGAAGAATTTTGGCGATGTTTATAGAAAATTGATCTACTTGGCTGAAACCTTTCTTAAAACTCTTTTAACTTAACTGTCACTATCATCTGTTCTACTAAACAGAAAACTCTGGGTGCGTTTTATAAACATCAGAAGAGACTTATCCTTTTTCTTCATCTTATTCTTTATAATCTGAAATCTGACAGTGAAAAGTTTAGATTCAACGTATGAAACATGCTACTCGTTGAGAATGAATCCCATCGTAGTTTCTAAATTTAAATTCCAAAGGACTTATTTTGTTTCTAGAAACTTTAAAGCTTACTCATTTCAAGCCAGCTGATGCAATTTCCGAGTTAATAGGTTGTGTACTAGGAGGGACTAATAGATCGGTGAAAAGAATTTGATTAGTTTAGTTAAATGTTGAATTCTTTTTGCGATTCTAATTTCTTATCTTTTAGCAGAGTTTTTGACCTTTTAAATTGTTTTTTTTTCTTTTAAAAAACTTTGTATTAAATCGAAAAAGAAATTTTAAGGAATGTTAAAATTAGTTCAATACAATTTTTAATTAAACAATTTTGAGTATCGATTTACGATTTCTGTCTGATTCTTGGATTTCATTTTATATTTAAAATATCGGTTACTGCCGAAAAAAAAGCGGTATTTTTTTTGTAAGAGTTGAAATAGTTCATTACCGAAAAAATAATGAACCGATATTGAATTACTTTTCACTTTGTTAAAATTCATTAATAAGTTTATAAGAGCACAGAAAAAAAATGCTAATAAAAATTAGATTTAAATTATTTGTTTATTCACATGTGTACATATTTCATGGCAAATATACACCATTCATGATAAAATTTAAACATAAAAGTCAGATACCTAATCTATAAAGTTTTACGAAAATAAATGAATCTGAAATAGATCAAGGTTAAAAGGTCATCAATATAATTTAATTTTTTTTACTTTACTTGTTTATATTCTACTGATATTAATAAGCTAATGTATATACATAATCAAGAAGCTATCTGTAAATTAAATACTACAAAACACTAGTAGGTAGAAAATATCATTTGAAACAATTTGAAGGTTAAATTGCTGTTTATTCTAATTGTTAAATTAGAATTATGATAAATGGCATTCTACTCTTTCTTAGCAAGAAGGGGATATATCCAAGAAACTTTCTAAACATTTCATTTAAGTTAAGAAAATTTATGAAATTTTAAACCTTTTTCCGAAAACATTTGGGGACATATAAATGAATCAAAATGCTACTTAGCACATTAAAATTCAAATAATCCGTTTCTTAGTAACATCAATTTTGTTACTATATAATTTTTATTTTAATAAATTTTCAAAAAAGATTTAAGGAACGTCTTACATTAATATATTTCATTGTCTATTGCATATATGCTCACGAATACTTCAACAGTAATAGTTACATTTTTATAACTATGTTATTGATGCTCTAATGAAGGATAAACTTTTAAGATTAATATGGACACTAGCATAAAACATAAAATTTTATTATAATTAATAATATAATATCTCCTTATCTTAGGCATATATTTATACAGATGACAAGCTTTGATGAATTAAGCAAATATATCAGTTTTTAAAATGATATTTAGTACTTTATTGCAGTTGTTGGCATTAGTGCATGTATCTCAAAATTATAAACAAAAGTGGATGAAAATCTTTAAGTAATCAAATAAGAAATGTTATAATTATTTATTAACTGAACAGAGTTCAAATACTCAAAAATAAAAAATGCAAACGAAATAGAATCTAAGTTTAAATACAGTGCTTTGGAACACTTTATACAAATAATTTATTATTTATTTTAGTCAAAACTATACTAAACATTTCTTTCTCTGAAAATAAGATCAAAATATAATGTTGGATTTTTTATTTATTTTCCGTCTATTTCATTATTTTACACAAGAAATACTTATGTTTAAAGATATTGAGCTTTTAATACAGTTCAAAATGTGACCTATTTTAAAAGTTTTTCGTCAAGTCATTTTAAAAAATGGTTAAAAGCTAAAAAATTAATGAATTATATTGCAAAAATGCCTACATATAAAGCACAAAAGAATTGAATAAAGAGCAAATAGTTGAGAATAATTTGAAATAATGATAAGTATTATGTAGAAAACATAAGTAAAAACAATTCTTTTTTAATACTTTATTTCAAAAATGTTTAAGAATTGATGAAATACTATATTTATCTAGAACAATTTTTAAAATTTGTCAACTTAAATATTTTTGCCGTTTTTATAATTTTCTTTTATGTAACTCAATTAAAAGATTAATTTTCAAGTGAATTGAATGGAATTTCATTCTATATAAATTGATTATGTTGATAATGTTTAATAATGATAAACTGAAGTTTAATTTTTAATTTAAGATATTGATTAAATAAATCAATATTTATTTAAATATGCTGAAATTTTCAATAAATTTTAATTTTTAAAATCATTTTAATAAATTTTAGAATTTATAAAACAATTCTTTCTCTCTCTCTTTATATATATATATGTAGGAATTGGGTGGGACAGAATGCCCATCCAACCACATTCAGTTCAGTGTCTAGGGTCACTGAATGAAAAAAAAAGAAGCTTTTGAACATGAAAGAAATTTATTTACAGTAAAGAAAAAGACATTTACAATTACGACAGGACTATTTACAATAGAGAAAAGAAAAAAGTAGAAAGGAATTACTTATAGATGCCGCTAAGAGTTTCATGGCGTTTCGTTTTCTAAAGATACATGCTCGTTACGACACCCTCTCTAGTCCCCGTCCGGCGAGCGAATGCGCAGTTCGTCTTTTCTCGAATTCTTACGTCACGCGTTTTGGACTTTGGTTCAGCCATATCTAGCGATACCCGTAGCGACATCTATTGCAACAAATTGGAAAATATTTAACAGCAAAACTAAATATTTAACAGCAATGGCCGCTGATTAAATCTCTACATATATATATATATCAGAAAAGAAAAATACTAGATAATAGAAATAATGAGAACATATTGAAAATATCAAATCATTGCAAATAAAAATGTATTATTATGTCTCTGTTATTCATATTGATCATTAAATATTAATATTTTACAAGTGTAAATATAGCCAAAAGGCCAGTTTTAATGTAAGATAAAAAATAAAATATAAATAATTTAGTTTTAAGCATCAGAAAGTTAAAAGAAAGAACAGCAAGTTTTGTAAATTTCCTTTTTTTATGTAATGACAATTCGGTTAATTTATCTTATGTGCCTTTCGCATTTTTTACTTAATTCTTTTAAAGAAAAAAAAAAGGTTTTCTTTTTATACAATAGAATATACAATATACGATATAATATACAATAGAATATAATACAATACCTATATACTATATACAATATACAATATATACATAGACAATATATACTAATATACAATATATACTAGGAAATAGAAACATATGCATTTCCCTTTGAATAAGTGTATTTTTTAAAATCAGATATGAATGCAATTGCAAAAAAAGAGGACTTTTCTATATAATTCCAATGCTATTAGATATAAAATTAATTTCATTTTGAAACTAAATAAAATAAAACACCCTAATTTGTCTATAATTTTAGGGAAAGTTGACTTACATGAATAAATGATTGTTTGCTAAATAAAGTAATAAATCTTTATATTGGGCCAACTTTTTTATATCAAGATTTTAAGACGGTTTTTGAAGCAATTTGGACTAAAAAGAGAGAAATTTTGAAGGAAATTTCATAGAAATTATTCTTTGAATTATTATACTTATTTCCCACTAAATGATTTGGAAGAAGATTTGAAATTATTTCATTCTAATTAAAGACATTTCACACACAAAAAAACAGCATGAAATTTCTATATTGAAAATTTTTATAATATTATGAGTTTCAGATTAGTTATAAAATGAGCAACATGTGAAATCGGATACTTCAGATCAAAGCCTTTTTTTCCTGGTCAAATACAAGTAGTCTTAACAACCCCCCATTAAGAATTCTTAGTTAAAAACAACATCGAGATTGAACCGGATAATTACACAGGTTTTATTCTTAATTAGTATTTGCAAGCTTAGAAAGATAGGAAAAGGTATTATTTGTTTAGCATTTCTTTTTATCTCATATAAAAAAGAATCGGAAAAGAATTAAAATTCGGAAGCAATTGTTCAAACAAACATGTCCTGTCAAGCGAAAGATTTGCGAGCGTACGATTTTTCATAAAAAGCGATTCGGACGTATTTTTTCCTTCTTTCTGAATGCAAAGGAAGCTTGAAATTCTTGGGAACTTGTTGCATCTGTTAACATCTGGAGATGGTTTGCTTGCACGAAATTCAAGAATCTGCGTGTTTTTAAGCTGTTTGAAAAAAGAAATGCTTATAATCTTTTTTCCCCTTTAAATATTTGATAAAACCATAAACTTTACTTTCTTGTTTTATAAGAGTTCTTTCGAAGAATTGCAGTTTACTTAAAAAAGAACATCTGGAATACTATATTCGTTTTTAAAAAGATTTAAAAGATATAATGCAAACGATATTTTATACTATTTTACATGAACAGGAAAAATAAATGCTGTATATCAATGTATGAAATTTTGAAATTTTTTTGCATTATCGTCTGCAAATTTCTGATTAATTATAAGTAAAAAAGTTTTTGAAAATATATAAGCATTTCTTAAAAGACCATGATTTTTATGAGTAAATTTTGAGGAAATGGATACGTACATGGATTTAGAAATAAAAATTGTAACCCTTTTTATATTTAACCTTTACCCTAAGTTTCAGATTGACATCGGACATTTAAATAGAATTTTCCACATGAATCGGTGTGTTTTTAATAAGCGGTTGTATGTTTCTGCATAATTTCCTTTCGAACAATGTTTTAAAAAATAGGCGTCAGCTGTTCAATTTTTTCAAATAATATGACATTTTGTCTTCCTGCCGTATTGAACGAGTGACACGTTTTTAGAAAAGCGGTTTAGTGGAATAAATCTTTGACGCATTTCATTTCCCCCAAAACTCAAAGTACTTCTGAGGTATATGAGTACCTTATTTTTACTACAATATAATTATTTTTGGAATGGGTCTGTTTTGCGGGAAGAAAATCGTACTATTTTTGCAAGTATCAATTGTGATACTTCAGATTAAAAAATATATTATCATTATTTTTTATTAATCCCCACTCCTATCTGGATACTTCAAAGAAAATCTTGGTATTTTTAAACAACTTTAGAATAAATATTCGTACAATTGAAACAATTACAGCCAAGGATTGGTATTTTTAAAAATTGAATTTTAAATATGATTTCTAAACGTTAATAAATGCCAACAAATGCGCGTTTAAATAATAAAATTAATGAGATTTACATTTGTATATTAAGAGAGTGATATTCACCAAATTGTGGACCAATAATGGCTAAAGCCTTCTTAACCTTCATATTTCATAACTAATTCTTTTAATAAAATATTACAAAATAAAAATTTCTAAAAAATAAAAATTAATAAAAATAAAATATTTCATATTTTTTTAAAATATTTATTGCATGCTTGTAAGGTTTACTTTAGTTTTCATTCAAAAAATGAAATTGTTTATTCGTAAAATCGTCTGGAAAATCTTGTATGTGTCTACATTCATATATCAGAATATCTACGTACATTCGAAGCGTGAAAGTGGTCCGATACTAGTTGTTATATTTTTTGTGTAATTAATAATTTTCCTTGGATTTTAATATTTTATTCATAAAAATTAATATGTTAAAAATTATGGATTTAAGTAATTAATTATCAAATGCACATTCATTTTTTAAAAATAAAGTCTGACTTTTTGACTGTAAAAGTGAGGTATAAAATTTAATCATCAATACTTTGAGACTGGAACCTGTGTGTGCAATGCAGAAAAGCATTAACAAAAATTAAGTATATGTAATCTCATTTACAGGATAAAGGCTGGAAGTTTAATGCATTAACTGAATTTAGCGAAGTGTAGTACATCTAGTGTAGTACATTAAAAATATTCTGGACATTAAAATAGTTCTGTCAGTTCAATAAAAATAGTCTTTCTAATATTTCTAAATTATATTTTAAACTGCTGGAAAGCTTCTATTTGGAAGTGAAAAAAAAACATTTTATTAGATTTAGTCGTTTAATTGAGCAATTTTAGCTTATTATGAAATCACTTGTGACTGATGTCTTATAACAAATATTAGTGCACGCTATATTATGAGACCTTTCATTTTTTTTCCTTACAAGATATTGAAAAAAATTCAAAATTATACTGGCGCAACTCATATTATGCTTTTCAAATGAGTAATGATTTCATTGTAAAGAAAAATATTTTGAAAAAAAGACTAAATAATTTTACTATTTGATACGACGGATCATTTGCTGTATAAAATATATCTTATATAGTAAATATTCAGAAATAATAAAAAAATAACAAGTACGTGTTCAGTGAAATGGAATAACTTCTCTCTACAATTATTGTGTACACTTACACAATCTCCAAACATTTTTTTCTAGTTCTTCTTACATACATTCCTTGAAAAAATATGTTTGGGGGGAGGGCAGTTAGAGAAAAAAGTGGTAATCCCTCAAAAGCTACATCAATTCGCAAGTGCGAGTGCCCCAATTCCGCTTGCTGTGTGCAGTGACGTAAAACGACGCTCCTTATGCTTCTGATTAAAATGAATAAATTGGGAGTGCGGGCATTTTTATTTGTCGAGTGAATTAATGTTGTTCCTATTTATACAGTTTTTTACTGCCAGACTGTATACTAAATTATATTTACCAAAATAGTTGCATTTTTAAGTTATCATGTGCACACGAACATATATATTTTATATCCTTTTGACAGATATGATAAAAAAAATTGTAACTACAAATCTGCAATTTTAATATTGATTCTGTGCACCTAATTCAGCTTCCTTGAATTTTTGTGTGAACATACTTTCAAAGAAATCAGACCTCTTTTCGACGGATTTCGTCAAATTTTTAATAGAGATTTGCAAATTTGATGTTAAGATTATATACTAAATTTCATTCGTTTATTCAAAGCATTTTCATCTCTCATATAGAAATGGACATAATTCCCAAAGTGGGTTTTGATTTAAAAAGTCAAAAACATGAATATTTGAGAAACTATAGTTAGAATTTTCGATAAATTGAATGTTTTTTTTTCTGTATACACCATATACAATAAATGAAAACTGTTCAACAATTATATACATTTTAACTTCTAACATTAAAAAAAGAAATGTGTAGACCGTATCAGCCTATAAACAGAGCTTACTCCTTCCTTTAACCTCATTAAAATATTTAAGAATAGACTTGAAATGGTGAAGGGAAATTCTTATTAATGAAATTAGCACTATATTCGAAATGAACAACGAAAATGTAATCATACTAATCAATTGAAAGAAAGAAAGACTTAATTAAATATTTAAGAAGATATTTCAAATGCGAATCGCTTTGCTTTGAATGAAAACAAAAACTTAATCATTTCAGCCGTTTCAAACTTTAAATAAAAACTCTCAGCAAACACATCGTTGTTACCTAAATCGAATAAGTTGCGCATTATTAATTAATCCTATTTCACTCAACTAATTCCCTCTTTGAATTAAATAATTCATGAGCAAAGAAAACTGAAAACTTTCTTTTATTCTTAACACCGAATTTTTTTTAAGTACTCTTTCTTTTATACAATATGCTGAATAATCCACTTCAATTCAGATTCATTAATTAAAAAAATAATTAATGGGGCTGCTTGTTAATGCTAATATAACAAAGATTAAGAATGAATTAATATGTAAAATATTTTCTCAATATCACCTAATATACTCATCGTTGCTCGGGATTGAATCTTTTCTTTACAAATGAAAAATTAGTTATTAATCAGTTTTAACTATTTTATGCAATAATTACTGTCTGACTATATAATTTACTGTCATCAAATTTTCTTTAAAATCTCTTTCCTACTTCAGAATTTGAGGTCAAAATTTGATGAAGTTTTTATGAGTATTAATAATAATTATAATATAAAATATTTATAGTATACGAATATAATAAATATTTTAAATATGTTATTTCATATCATAGTTTTTAATATAATAGCTGCTTAAAAATAAATAATAATATATTAACTATTTTATAGTTCTGAGACTATATTTTTTATTAATATGGAAGAATCTGCTGAACTAAAAAGTTTTATAACCCCTCATATCATCCCGAAGAATTAAAGACTATTTAAAAATAATTTCTAGTTTTCAATCATACATGAAAAATTTATTGACATTTATTGACATTGATACTTGAAGATTAAAATTGAAGCTCGGTGCTTGGTTTTCTGAAATTATTCCTAATTTTTTGCTGATTTTGTAATAAATGTCAATGTTTTGAAGTAAATTTTGAAATAATGTTACGAGTTTTTATTCATAATTTCAAAATAAAAACCCTGACTAAGTGACTTACTATGTTAAATAAATTGCCATTTATCTATGAAATACAAAATAATGTAGTTACACTTTTAGGAATAAGATAGGTTTGAATGGAGAAATAAATATTTTCAGTACATGCTTCATTTGCTCTAAGGCTCACAACATTTATGTTTTATGCCATATAATAAATGTATTATTCCATTTTTTGCGCATGGAAGCGTACTATATAAGTCGAATAGCTGCTCAACGGATGAAGATAAAGAAATACATAAACCTCAAAGGTACCCAAATCTTAGTACTTATTGATATTTATGGTCCCCTACGATAAATCGATAAAAAAAAAACCTAACAAAAGTCACTTCACAACAAATCACCTCCAAATGAAATCTTAATGCAATCATCTTGGCATCTTATAAGAAATGCTTCTAAAAATCACCAATGTTATCTAAAAAACGTCAAGTAAAACGGAGGCAGTAAGCATTAATAAACATCTAAATCTTATTACGCATGAAATCGATTTATGATAATGTGTAGATAATGGTGGGAAACAATACTTATTTGAAAGTCATCTCAATACCCTTTGCGGTTCAAAATAGTCGCGCCATAGAAGATTAGGCATTAAAGGATCTACAGATGTTATGCATGCTGTGTGTCAAAATGAAAACAATTCGAGCATTTATGGCGCATGTATTCAAAACTTGAATATATTATTCTTGAAGTTTGTAAATTTCAAATAAATAAAGTAAATACTTGTTGCAAATTAATGATATGGACTCAAGACATTCATTGTTTGAAAAATCGAGACTAATTTACTAATGTCGGTTCTATGTTTGAAAGTAAGAAAATTGCAAGTTTCTTTCCAACAATAGAAAATGAAAAATCATGAAGAAAGATGAGGGTGCCATTTTGAAAAATGTATTGGGTTTTTTTCGCATACAAAAAGCCACAAAATCGTTAAAAATTGATTGAATGGAGAAATGCAGCCATAACTGAGCCTTTTATATATTATCAATTAATTTCAAATGCTAATATCAATTTTAATGATTAAATGCTCATTTCATTGTGTAAAAAAATATTATTTACTGAATAATGCATATAAAAATGTTTGTCATAACGATTGCATAATAAATTAATGAGAACAAAAACGGGACACTGACTGGATTTAGCACGTAAATTTCTATTTAAACATATGGTTGACCTATCATTTGATATAAAAATGACAAATTGATAGATTTTCTTTGATGTTAAAGTAATATTCGGGATGATAAAGTTAAGAATAAGCTATTTAAGTTTAAATTTTGATGAATTAGAGTCCTCACTGCAAATGTAGATATTTATTTGAAATAAAAATCAACATCAAATAATTAGTAACAATTTTTACAATAAAAAATGGAACTTAAATTTTTATTTTTAATCTAAAGTGTATTAAATTATTTTTGGATTATTTTAAAGTACATATATTTCAAAAAGGAATTATAAATCTAATTAAGAATATCAACATAAATTTTTCTATAAATTAAGTGCCTAAAAGATATGCAATATTTTTATTATTTTGTCTGGGTTGGAGAGAATATAAATGCTTCTGGTATATAAAATCATACACATAAATTTTTTTTTAAATACAGGAATGTCACATAAATACGATAGATATTATTCAAATTGTTTTTTTCTCATAGCTCGCAGAAAAATAACGATCCAATTAAGTTTTGCTTTGTCAGTAGGTTTGCACAATAAACTTTCTGTCCCAACTCACCCTAATTCAAACTAAGCTTCATTTACTACTCATATAGATATACAAAATATGCTCCCGAGCATTTAAAGAATGCTTGAAAAACTACAATCCTTGCAAGAAATGTGCAAAAATATTACAACTGAACTTCGCACAGAATATTTTTACGATCTTCTAAATTAACCATTTTGACATTTTTATTTGCAAATTATTCGTCTAGCTGAGGTGCAGAGAAGGTTTCCATTTTGGGAATAGTTTTTCGTGGTGGTTTAAAACGCTATAAGTATTCTAATTTAATGTTTTTGAATTATTTATTTAAATGTAGTAATAAAGTTAATTGCCAAAACATGAAAATAATTTTTTATTTGACTTCAGAAAGTGACAGCTTCCATTTTATTCTACAATTGTCTACTTCAGAATATGTGTCGATAGTAATTTCACTCATAATTAATGATAAACTTTTCTAGATTTATGCGAATTATTTTAGGACTGACAATTTTTATATATAAAAAATTAATGTTATCATTTCCAAGTTATTCATTCTTAGAGAAAAAAAAATGACTTAATGTTTCTTTTTGACTTGCAAACTCAAATATGCTTCAATTGAAAAATAAATAAATATGTTTGCTTCTTTCATTTCACTTTTGGAAAATCAGGGGGTTTTATTGCTTAATATTAAATTTATGATTTATATTCGTTTCGAAGGAAGGAAAACACAAAACGATGGAGCCTATTCAACCTTATTTTTATAGAACAAATTTAAGACCAAGCTGTTCTTTTGTAGCAGCTGCAATACCAAGAAAAGGATTTTATTATGTGAAACGCGAATGTAGTCCAGTTTCTTAAGAAGGTCCTAGACAAAATATTTTAAGTTAATCCGAAATATGTAGAAGGACTACATATTACTTTCTTGCATACGAAGTATATAAAATCAAATTTTTATATATTAAAATGTTTAAAAATTTTTTATAACAAAATATTTAAATATCTCCGTTTCGTCCTCAGACGTGAAAACAGATACTTGGAATTGTATCTACCATGCAGATAAACATATAGATACAGGTCATACACGATGATGCAAATAAATTTGAGTTAAACAAATAAAATTTGGTATGTATCATTTACACTAAATTTATAGATGTATTTGTTGTTTTTATAATTTATGAAACTTTATATCCCCGTTGACAGTTATCTATCAGCGATTTAAGCCGAAATGAGCATGTCTTGTGTTTTCAGAAGTGCCAATTAGCGCCTAAGAACAAAAATTAGCTACTTCATGCGTCACATTCACTTGCACAACTCTTTTTTACAGGGAAGTATATTCAACAACTCATAAATAAAACACAAACGAACAAAAACCATGCCTGAACCGGGACTCAAACCCTGAAACGCCAAGCTATCCCTATGCCAGGATGCCTGCATAGATATCTTTCCAATTATTAACGAAATTCATTTGTAGCAGTATTGCCTATATGTCCGAGCGTAAAAGAGCATAAGAAACTACATAGCGCAAAAGAACTGGATGAATAAAATTTAGTACAATAATTAATATCTAAAGAGTAGGTCCGTATCGTCTATACTTTCCAATTTATGTAAAACTGATAGTTCAAAAATGTACATAATGAGGTGCATAAATATGTAATAGTACGTATATGAATGTAATTTTTTAATGACAACATTTTTATGTTACATTTTTCTGAAATTATGATTTTGTGTTAAATTTTGGTTGCATCTGATTCATGAAAATTCCCAAGTAGCGTACTCATTTTTCTTTACAATGAATTACAAAATAATCAGGCTTGATAATAAATATTACGTTTCCTTATTCCCTTCTAAAATGCATTATATTCGAAACTGTCTTGTTAAAATATAATATAAAAAGTTCAGCATTTTATTTTTGAGAAATTATGATATGAATTGTAGTGTGTATCAGGTTTATTAGAAATTATAATGTGTTGCATCATAAGAAAATTTTAAATTTGTATTAAATATCATTATAATTTTAAAACTAAAATTTCAATGCAAATATAAATATATATTTACAAATAGAATGATGGAAGGACTTAACAGAGAATAGGAAAAAATAATCAAGGTAAAAGTTCTAAAAATAGTAAAAGGAAAATGTGGAATTACTGTTTGTTTCAAAATATTTCCATAATTAAATGTAAGTAATTTAAAATAAACATTGTCATTAAAAAATTAAAACTTATAAAATATTAACATTTAATAAACAATAAAACTTAAAAAAGAAACGTTTATTTAAATTAAAATATCATTCAAAATTATGTTTCCACATGATTTCAAAATTCTTCATACGAAAATCTATTTCTTTAATAATTTGAAAATGAAAGTGAATATATCATTTAGTGTTACTAAAATTTCATTAAATTATAGGTATTTAATTCTCTAATGATTTTAAGGATTCTGATGGAATTTAATTTATATATTTTCTTTAGAATTCATTAAATTTTGCTTACTTTATCACTTATCGTACTGATTTTCAGTACTGAAATAATTTCTTTATTTATGTAAACTCAAAATTCAGAAACATATGCTGCATAAATAATTGGGACTTTTTTAGCAAATATGTAGACATTAGTATAAGCGAAAAAATTTGGAAAATAAAAAAGGATCATTGATATAATATAAAAGCTATAGCTTTAATAAAAATTTTAAATTATAATGTTTTAAAAATTCTAGATCTTGATAAACCGTCTGTAGTTGCAGAAATTGCCTTTTCCTCATTCTTGTTTTGATAGAAAAAACCCTACTTGAAACTTTGGGATGATATTAAGAAGAATTTTCTTTTGAAACATTTATTTGAAAGAGAGTTAGTGGAGATAGCTACAGAAAATGTTTTAAATTCACTATTTTAAATAAAAATTTTAATTATTTTATTTTTGCATGCAAGAATCTTATGCGTTAATTAAAGAGAAGAAATTTTTTTAATAAAAAATATTGCCTCTCTGTATGACTGTCGCTATTATTTGTTTGCAATCAGGCAAAAATATTTGTCTTTCAAAGGTTTTTCTTTCCTTTATAAAACATAGAAAACTCACAGAAAACAAGAGACTTTTTCTTTTCTGTATATTAATTCCACTAGATGCTAACTAAACAAAAAACATTCTTAAACATTTTTAATTTAATTTTTTTATTAATTGTTCTTATGACTGGTTTTTAGTTCAAAGAAGTCTTTGTAAAAATATTTTCAGCTTGTGAAGGGTTTTCAATACATTGGAAAAACAGATCTTGTAGTTTATGCTAGGTTGATTCATTAAAAAAAAGATTCACTGAAATGATTTTAAGTGCGTTTGTGAATTTTTCTTCTGTGTTTGATTCCATAGCAGTAAAAAAATTAAGAAAATTTTTGATTAGCCTGCGTCTAAAAATTGAATTAAAAATATATAGGACTATTTAATATAAAAGTAAAATCATCACCATTATCTTACAACCAATATTTAAAAATATTTCTTCTCCGTCTCAATATTTTTCAAGATTTGTATTAAAGTATATAATTTCATACTATTTTCTTTGCTTCTTGAAGAACAATAATTATTAATTGCTATTTCAGTTTAATTTTCATAGTGTGCTATTTCTGTAGCTTTAATTTTTTAGTGATTTAAATTATAATCAGTTATTAATTAATTAAATAAATTATTTACCTTCAAAGTTACTATATATTTCTTTAAAATAAATGAAAGCTTTTAAAAATTATTCAGCTTTAATTTAGAATTAATATAATTTAAAAAAAATTCTCATGTTTTTTTACATTGCATCAATCATAATGTAAACAAAAAAAGTCAAATAAGTCTATACTAAATCAATATTATCTTAATTAATTTTAAAGAAAAAAGGCCCGAATTATAAATATGTATTAAGGTATCCAAACACGTTGAAAAAGACGATTTTAGCAAAACAATACATTTTTGAATAATTATTTTATTGGAAAGACCAGTCTTTGAGCTATCAGGTTTACTTTTGTCTGTACGTTAATTAGAGGTCAAGATATTAATAATTTCGTAATGACTGGTAAACCGAAAGTGGACAGTTAAATAACCCCAAATACTGATTTATAGATACAAAAACTTATTAAAAATATGTATAAACACCAATTTAGTCTAAAGTGCGGTAAATGATTGTGGCACAGAAAAACACAAAATGTCAATGAGACTTTTAACAGTGTTTTGTGGAAATTTGTACCTAAAGATATTTTTGTTGAGTTCTGAATCCTCAGATTAGGGGTGTCTATGTCTTTAATACATTTGAACAAAAGTTTTATTATTAAATATCCTTAAGGTAGTTGAAGTGTATCCTAGTGCAAATTCAATTATAACATTAGATGAACTCGACAAAGCCAGAATAAATGAATTTAAGCAGCATACACTGCTCAATGAAAAAAATTGCCGGAAAAAAATTTTCAATGATTAAAAAACTGAAATTATTAAGAAATTAGCAGCAAGAATTTATAAGCTATAAATGTGATGAATTTTAAGTATGTACGATCATATTCATTTTTAAAACAAGTTACTGTGTACTCTAAAGGCATTTTTCTCAAAACTGAATTTTACTCATTTCTTGCTCACTTCAAATCAAATAACACAAAATATTATTATCAAAAATGAAAAATTGATGGACTTTGTACTATTTTCTAGAAAATGAACTAAAGGAATTTAGATTGAGGGAATAGTTTTTAATTTACAGCTTATTATTTGAATAATAATTTCATAAATTTAGTAAAAATTTCATGATAAATGATTGACTTGTAAAATTTTGTAATGTAAATGTAAAATTTTTATTTATTATTAGAACCATACGATTGTTCTTCATTCAGTAGAAAAAACTATATAGTTTATTTTCGTATTAGTTTTGATAGGATGAGAATTTTAATTTTTGATATAACTAATTTGAAGTTTTATAAGAATTTGCTTAAATTTATACCATTAAATGCCAATTTAAATGCCAAAGTGTTAATGTTTATTTCAAATATTGACATCCTATTACTAATTTCAAACAGTCTTAAACTATAAATATGGTTAAAGTATGTCTACACCATGTTTTTCTCAAAAGGTGCTCCAAACGTTTTCGACTACCTTAAATATAATAATTAATGTTGAACATTCTATAACAATATAGTATTAGAAATTACGATGAAATCCACCATTATACTAATTTGTGTATTCTGACGGATCATTAATAGACTTTTTTATGTTATATTCAATTCTATTTTGATGTAATGATATAATAATAATAAATAAATAATCAAATAAATAAAGCAAAAACATATATCCGAAATTAATGACGAAAAAAGCTACGGTTGAAACACAATACAAAATTACTTAATTTAAGTTTAGTATAAACTATAAGAGATCCCAATTAAATATTTTATTTAATATTTTAATTGTAATAGATCAATAAACTATATTCAATGTACAATTTCAATAAAATACATTCAATGTTTTATTTACTTAAATTAAAAGACTATCAAAATTAAAAATGAAAAATCATTAAAAAAATCTTAATTACTTCAGATATAAAATATGACGATAAAATACAGCAAAATATTTTTTTAAAAACCTTTGATGTTCTATTCTTTTGAAATATGTTTTTTAAATTCTATAAAACTTTGATACGGTTTTGTAATTAAAATACACATTCATTAATATCTTCATACTACTGAAAACTGATATTGTCTGCCGAATTTTCAACAAACCCTAATTTTATTCAGTAGTTTCCAAACTTATCATAAGTTCTTTCGAATATGATTCACAGAAAGGCTGTGAATATATTTTAAACTCGTTTTAAATTACAACGCATAAATAATCTATGATAATGACGTACAATTTATATTGAATGTGTTATATTACATGCAGTAAATGATTAATCAAATGGGAAAGTTCTTTGATTGATTAATTATAAACTAAATTTAATTTAGGAATTTGAGCAATACAGAATGTGTATAAGCTATTCCAAGCAAAATAAGTTCTTTGATTTTAAAATTTTTGCATTTATGCCTAAATAAACTGTCTATTTTAAATTTCTAGAGTGCTGAACATTATTTTATTCCTGATGAAGATCCTTTTGAGTTTCGAAAAAAAAATGTAATATTTAATTGAATAATATATTTTAATATATATGAAGTTATCTACAACGGCGATTGGAACAGCTTATTCTTCAAACTACGTGAAATAGTTTAAAATTGAATTGTGATCGAATCATCATGCATTTTACTATAAAGTACGTGTAAGAAACTCTAGTGTGCTGAATAAATAATTGCTGTTTTAATATTTTTACATTCCATGATATCTAAGGCTCTCTGTACTGATACTAGGCTTTACATGATGACTTAACAAATATAAAGTAGAAGGCTTTATTAAATATTTGTGCGGTAAATAAAAGTATAAATTAAACGAAATTAAGGTCATCTGAGCACACAAAATTATAATAAGCCCAGAAATATAATATAGAAATGTAATAAGTACTAAATAAGTATATAATTAGTGCAGAAATATAATAAATTGCTTATAAGTAATATGAGGAATTTCCGATTTATAAAAATTAGATAAAATATCAATGAAAATGAAAATTATCTTTTTTTTCAAAGCAAGGAGTAGGCGTAGAAAATATATTGATGTTAGAAAAGTTAATTCCAAGTAATGAATCCTTAAGAATCAGACATATGTGCAAACCTAGAGATAGAATACTGAGTAGTCGATTCTTTAAATAAGTGGAGAATTCCTTCAATGAATGTAATTTTTCTTATAGAATGCAATTGATTCATATACATTTTATATAAGAGCGACAACGCGCATGTAAATAACTTATGTTAGTAGATAGTAATGATTCATGATATTTGACATACGAACTATTCATTGTCAAAGTTCTCAGTGCATCAAAAGGATACATAAACATAATATTTAAACCTGGGGTATATAACGCAGCGACAAACGCGCAACAAGCAAGTTCGACCAATGCCCAAAGGAGTGTTTGACAAAATTCTATGGGTATTTTAATGACCTAAGACACTTCCGCTTTATATTCAAAATTCATGATAGGAAAGTCAGTCGTTTGTTCCAACTCACTCAGAGAAACTTTCTAAATTCCTAGACATTTAGTGTACAGATAGGTCTGCCATGTTTGGCAATTCGAGTTCAAATGTAAAAGTTTCGTGCAGAAATGAGCGCCGTCAATTTTTTTTCCATGTGAAAGGAAAATAAATTCCGATTCAACTATTCAAACATGATGTTTATAATTTCTTACCTCTGAAATATTATATATATGTATGTATGAGATTAAAATATGGAGATTTTTATATTATATGAAAATCAGGACTTTTAAATCTTAAATTAAAAAGAGTTTAAAATCGAAATATAATATGAATTTTCTTTTTGGTAATAACAGTAAAACTGAGAAAAAAAATTAATATATTTAATAGAAGTTAAATATACGGATTCTGTAAATAGTTTTGCGGAAGGAAATTATAATCAATGCATTAAGTATATTATTTTCATCGATGAGAAATACCTGGTTTCTAGGCTGTTATAGTTAGGCACATGTTTCCAAAATTAAAAAAAAAAGGCTTTAAATGGCGAAAATAATTATATTTTATTTTGAATGTTTAAATAAATGTATATAATCAATAAATAAGTTGTATTTAAAAGGAGTTCTTGATTTTTAAATATTTGAGTCAAAAAATAGCCCTACTTTTTTGCATTCACATTTGATATTGAATTATATTATTTATATACCGCCATTAATTCATGGTATGTGTTGGGCAGAGGAAGGTTTCCAGATGACGATTGAAATCGTTTTATGTTATCTAAAATAATAATTATAAATGCTTCATGATTCAAGAAGGTTTATTCACACAATTTAGAAACATGTCTTATTTGGAATTTAAGTATTAATTATTAAATGTGATTAATACTTAAATAATTAATATTAACATTTAATAATTAATATTAATTATTAAATGTGATTAATAGGAGCAAAACCTGCACAAAAATTTAGATTTCAATATTTTTCTCAGTAGTGCAGTTATTGATTCAAACAACATGAAATATCATTCTTCAGATTATTTAAAGCATTTTAGAAGTTGTTTCTAATACCTATATCTAATGTTTCGAAATCTAACCACTGGACAACGTTTTAGAGTGAAGGACACACAGTAAATAAGCAGAAGCAAATGTCTAGAAATATTCTAAGTAACAAGCTTTAAAAAATATGACTAAGGAGCCTAAATACGAATTTTAAAAGTGCCATCCTAGGCAAAACAACAGCAAAACTTTTTAATCAATGTATTCGTTACCAAGGTATTGCTCGTTGAAGGTGAGACTGGCTATTTGATTGTATTGTTTTTCTTGATGACTATAAAGACTTTCTTTCAAGACATAAAGTGAAATTAAGTTAACTAATCATTATACTCCTTCAATAGCCACCTTGAAGTTTAAGCGAATAAAGAATAGGCGACTCCTCATTTACATGTCATAAAGTGAAACTTTAAGTGAAGTGATACTTTAGCTTCTTCCAAGGTCACCTTGAAGTCTAGATATGCGACTTTTCATTTGCAGGAAATATTATGTGATCCTTAGGTTCCTTCAAAAGTGACCATGATGTAGAAGATACCATATTTTCCCTTGCTTACAAATCCTTGATTCAAGGATTTAGCAAATTTAAAATGGGAATAGTCATAAAGAAAACATATGAATGCCTTTTTTTAAGAATAAAAAACTTATTAGGTGTTTCTAATTAATATTTTTTCAAATAATAAATGTCAAATATGAAGCATTTTATTGAGAAATTGTGACATTACTTTTAGGATATGAAAGGTGTTGAAAACTTTTTAATCATTAATGTATAATTTTCAATGTAAAGAATATTCAACATCATTTATCGATAAGAAATGCCCGAAGGGTATTAAATCCAGAGAGAATAGATGAATACATTTTATGTATTAAGACATGCGTTATATCACAGAAAGTACAAATTTGAACAATTTTTAAATTTGATAAAAATTAGAATAATGATCGATTCTTTGGATGAATTATAAGTAAAATATGTGTTTTTTATTCATTCATCATTATACAGAAATGGTGAAATAAATGAACATAAGATTTTTATGAGATTTGTATTCTGGAAGAAAATTTAAAATAAATATATAATTCACTGAACAGGAAATCCTGTTTAACGCATTTCAGTCTTTTGCTTATCTAACTATTACTTGGTTAACTTTATGGTGCAGATTTAAAATTAAAACTCCTTTGGGTAGAGAAAAGGGAAGCACTCTTATATTAATATGCACAATGGATAATATTAGTTTTAAGGGAATGGAGTTGGCGAAATTTCGAAAGTTACGTTTTATTAAAATATTATCAAATCATTAATCTTTAAAGAACTTTTGGGCATCACCTAAGAAATGATTAGCTAAAGGTTTAACTGCATTCCCCGAGGAAATAAACACGTATTGCATTGTGTTTCAATATTATATTAAGTGTTTAAGCTCACATTCAACAATAGTGATTAAATAATCATTACATGCTTTACCTTCAAAGATTTTAAAAAATAATATGTTTTTGTTTCACTCTTTGGTTCTGGTTATTTCCTGAATAGTAAGTAATTAATAATAGTTAAAATAACTAATAGTTAATAGTAAGTAATAAGTAAGTAATTTCTTTTTAATAGTAAGTACATGTAATAAACAATAAGATAGAGAAAATAGGAAAAGAGGAATTTTTGCTGGCGGTATTCAAATATTTGTATTTAAATTTTTTTGAATAATAATACGTGATTAAGTGATAAGATTAAGTGATTTTGAATATTATCATGATCCAATTTTTGTGAAATGGTTTTGAATAATTGAAGTTCGAAATCACGTGGGCATTGTTCAACAACATCTTTTAATTATATATATTTTTATCTGCTTTTACCAGTATTGCATTACTTTATTTTGGAGTTAACTTTCACAGTATATATTTTCCCTTATCTATCGTCTGCTACTGTAGTTTTATTTTGGAATCGGCTTTCACTGAATAGCTTGTGAATTATATAAAATCTGATGTTAAAGTATTTCCCTTGAAAATCACAGTTTTATTGCTTAATTCAAGCAACGGGGTTTTTTAAATAATCCTTCGTTACATTGAAAAAGCAGGATGATTTTTCCCCACGATTTAATTGAATTGGAGATACATTAAAAGATTACACAGTGTGTCTCTAAATCCAACTATTTCATCTTTCGTTTTATTGTGAGACAAAATAATTAGATAGCTCAGTTATTGCACATCATTTTTATTCTATCCTTAAACTAATAACTTATCTCTTCGTTAGATTAACATATTAGAAACTAATTTGATAACAGGATGTAATTGATTAGGAGATGCAGAAAAATATCACATATTGTGGTCTCTAAATCTAATTATTTCATGTTTTTGTTTTATTGCCTGACAAAATAATTCGATAGCTAATTTATTACACATCATTTTTATTCTATCTTTAAACCAATAACATATCTTCGTTATATTAACATAAGGGGAATTAATTTGACAACAGGATGTATTTGACTAGAATATGCAGGAAAATATCACAAAGTGTGTTCTCTAAATCTAATTATTTCATGTTTTTGTTTTATTGCCTGACAAAATAATTTGATAGTTCATATATTGCACATCGTTTTTATTCTTTCCTTACACCAATATTTTTTTCTCGTTATATTCTAACAACAGGATTTAATTTGACAGGTAACAGGACACATTCGATTGCTCAATTCCGATGAGTATAATAATTGTTTTTCTACGATATCCAAGAAAAAGCTTTTAAAAGCAAATCTCCTGCGCATGCTTCGGGAAGTAATAGCACGGAATAAAATATAAAAAAAGCGAGGAACACCGACGTCAAAGCGCTTTTTTAGTGTTCTGGCTTGTCACCTAAAAGTGAAATCATATTATGAGAACTATATCACATATATTTCAAATCATGTTACCGATTTTCCGAAGCTTTTACGTCTGCGTCCTTTTTTGGGAACCGTCTGGAACAACTTTTATTTCGACACATTTGCCGTCAAAAAATATTGGTAGATTCTACTTTCTTTCCTGCGGATAAGTGAACTAGTTATAAAATGCATGTAAAATTCTATAGCGGAAAATTTAGAGGAAATAAATGTGATTTCATAAAAAGATAGCGAGTGTTTTTTCTAAAAATAAAATTTGATTTATTAACTTTTTTGTACGGGAAACAGAAAATTTTAAGCTGCTTTTTTATATTGATAAATCTTTTTAAATTGATTTTTAAAAGTTGTTAGAAATTTTATATTGCAGATGAAGTGATTGCATTATTTAATTTAATAAATGCATTACATGGATAATTTTTTTTGATTTTCTTTTTAGATTCCTTACCCACCCCCCAAAAAATGATTTTTTTTGTTTTCACAAAAAGGAAAATTTCTGAGAAAATATAGAAATCTTCAATCTATTTGATTTTTATATTTCAAACGTTTTCCATGGTTTGGTCTTCTATAATTGAAAAATTTCACATTGGGGACAATGTCTAGAAAGTTAGAGGTATGAAATATGATGTGTGATACTGTTATCGTTTTTTTTTTTTCAAATTTTAGATGCGTCTAATAAAAAGAAATGTATCTCAAGTCAAACTCATTCCTGTTACTAGATTCTGATGGTTAGTATAAAATGTAAAAAATATTGTAATTTGTAAAAGAAAAAGTTTGCGTTGTTGCTAAAATAAAAAAAGTCTTTTCTGGCTAATCTTGTTATTTCTTTATTATCATTTATCTTTCTTTACGAAAGAAATTTCACACAGAGAAATTAGACATTTAATCGAAATCTGTCAAGTTAAATTTATGAAATAAGGTACGCAAATCAACATCAAATTGTGATACGTTATCTAATTTTATATACACCTGGCCAAAGTAAAAATGTTTTAAGTCAAATTCAACTTATATCTGAGCATTGTATAGTGTAATACGTGCAATATGTTGCAATGGAAAAAACCAAAGAAGAAATTATGGAAGTTTTATAAAGTCTTTTAAAAAGAGCACAATTCAGGATCAAATTTTTCTATTCTATTATCTATGATTTATTTACTAAAAGAGGGCAATGACAAATTTAACAAAAGAGTCACGATAAATATTTAATGTAAGGTACTAAAATTGCAAAACTCATTGTAATAATGCTATAATTTATTTCATTATATGTTCTATCTATAATATGAAACTTGATTACAGAATAATTTCATAGCAAGGAATTCTATACGACACTAAAATATAAACCACTGAATGATATTTCACAGCTCTATGAACTAGAATCAATGAATAAATAATTAGTTATAATTTATCTCCTTTAAATTTTCTCTCGAAATTACAAGCTAATCTCAATTGATATTTCGATTATCATTAAGAGTGTTTTTATTCAGATATCAAATTAGAGAAAATTATAACTACCTCAAGTAAAAATGTATGTTATTCAACAAGATAATGCACGGTTTACATCATAAACTTATATGCTTGTTGCTATTCTCCAAAAGTAGATATATTCCAAAGAGTATTATCTTTCAAAAGAATATTCTTAGATTATTATTGTTTGGTCAGTTGAGTGTCTTATAAATATATTGATTACGTTGAATACTAAAAATTCGATACAGTAAATAACTTTATTTCAAAAAACTTTCTTAATAATATTAAGCTTATAACTGATTTTGATTCTGGAGAATTTTCCTTTATTTCTTCAAATAATTAATTGATGTAATCATAATTATTCATTAAATGATTACATTATTAAGATATTTCAAAAATGAGTGGGTTATTATTCTTATGAACATAGAATATTTTATTCCTATTATGTAACTATTTTCATCAATGATTACTTATAATAATTAATTAAATAGAAAAATGGGTTTATAGTTTCGCAAAGCTAACCTTTGGAATTTCAGTAATTGTTAATGTTTAACACTTTTAGTTTACAGGATTGAGTATGTCTAATTTAATAATAATGAAAATTTCTGAAAATTTTTCTTTAAAATATTTGAGAATTTATTATTATGATGATGTTATTAAAAGAAACAGTTTTCTTAAAATTTGGGGGATGGATGGAACTTAAGCATTAAATAAAAAATTAGTTAATAAAGAAATATTGTGTTGAAATAAAAAAAAGCTTTTTAATAATGAATGAAAATATTGAATTTAATTTATTGATTTATAATTTTACTCTTGCGACGTATTCTCGAAGATTTTAAACTCATTTCTACTTCAATTTTGCAATGAATTACCTTATGTAGATTTAATTCTTCATATTCATAGAGTATATGACTTTAATTATTAGTTTAAAATCGATTTAGTTGAACAAACTTTTGTATTTCGGCTTTCAAAAGGCTTTTTAATTTCTTCAGATGCATCTTCGTGGTAATTTTCACTTTATGTTCTATATATTTTCTCATAGAACAAACAGAAGATTTCTATATTTTAAGAGAAAGAATTAGCTTTTCAATAAGAAAATATTAGATATTAATTTAAGCACTTTTATTTGTATTAAAATCTATTTCATGATTTATTTTTTGATTCATATCTAAATCATAGCATTTTATAATTCAGAAAATAACTTTAATTTTTCTAAGCTTGTTTAACAGATAACTAAATATTATTAATATTTCATCAATTCCACAATTATAGATCCTGATGAGTTTAGGACTAATTTCAGCGAAGAAAAAAAATAAGGAGTGGTTATTTTTAAAAAAAAATATTTATGAGCTGAAAATGGAAGAAAGGCTTAAAACTCTGTGGAATAAAATTAAAAAGAACTAAATAATCTATGCAGCAAAATAATTTCAGCAGTAAAATCGATATTGAACTTGTATATATAAAGAGCTTGAAACGGCATATTAGTTTTTCTGCCACGAGATGACTGCACTAGTTAAATGGCTGTAAAGTGCAATCATAAACCATTTTTGTAATTTTTTAACATTTTCTGTTAATTTACTGTTATAATAATTTTGGCTACAAACCATAAGATAGCGGGTTTGATTCTAGCTAAAAAACTGACCCGAAAAAGCTTTTTCCCCGAAAGGATTGACACTTAATGCAAAATGTTGATTGAATCGTTAGTTGAGAACTTAAAGTATTAAGTACGAATCGCAGAGAGAAATCTAAATACACATTAATTTATGGAAATAAAAAAATGTGCATATAAATTAAATAAGTTTTCTGGAATGATGTGATATGGGAAAAGAAAAAAAATCAAATTTCATAATCGATATAAGAAAGAAAAGAAGTAATAAAAATAGAAATAATTATAAACTCCCTTAAAGGTACAATACATTTATAAATAGGCTAAAAGTGTACATGATAATTGCATAATTCTCTCATTTATTAAAACTATGTGTACTGAAATTTATTTCAAATTTAGAAATTTATTTTGAATAATCATATTTAAAAAGTTACAAGAGTTACTTTAAATTAAAAAAAATTAATCCAAGATTTTTGGTTGAAATAGTTATTTCATTTGAAAACAATTCAGTAATTTCATCTAAAATTAAATTATTTTTAATCATTAAAAATAAAACAAACTGAATGTTATTAAAAATGTCAAACTAAATTAAATTTACTTAAAGAATGACGAAAAGAAAAAGTAAAAGAGCAGTTAATTTTATTTGAGACGAACATTTTCTGTTCAAAATTTACATAAAACGTACTGGATTTATAACTTTCAAACTGTGAAAGATGCCAAAGTCATATTGGAAAACTACATTCCAAATTGCTACTTGGCATACAAAAAATGTTTGGTTAAATATAGTGACCCCTAGAATTTTTGGAAAATTGTTATGTTTTTCAATCCTGATTTTGAGACTACAAAACAGACATTCATATAGATCTCCACCATCATACAATTGTTTTGAGAATACTCGACAAGTGCATTAATCAATAATTGTAATTCATTGAATAAATAAAACTTTATGTATTAACACTTCATACAACTAACTAACAGATAATTTTAACCAATGAGTCACAATCTTGTCTCCCAAAATACAGTGCAAGATATATTTTGGTTCTAGATTTCTTAAATCAACTGTTTAATTCTATATATTTCAAAATAATATTCTATTCTTTTCGTTTATTAGCGCCAGTAAATTAATCTTTACTAGACAACTAAAAATTAATTAGTTTTCAATTAAATACTCGTAAAGGAATTTAGGTATTGTGACAAAATTAATTCAACAAAGGCATCTTTACAAAATTCCTAAACGTTAGAAGCATTAATTTCATATTACTATCTAATAATTTCTCAGTTTTTCATACCTTATTTTAGATTAAAACTGAAGTTTAAAGCATTCGTTTGCAGTAAATTAATTCCATAATAAGTACAAAAACTGAATTTTCTGTAATAATTTATTAAGGTGAAACTTGATAAAAATATCTTCTATCTCTACAGATCGCTTATATTAAATAATTAAAAAGATAATTGTAATTTAAAATGAAAATAAAAGAAGAATGAGATTATAATAAAATAGAATATTATTCATTAAAAGTATCATAACAAAATTATTTAACGTCATAATATGAAAAATACTGTTTAGTTTGAATATTTCCCCACCCATAAACAAATTTGTAAAATTATAGTTAAAAAACAATTTTATTATTTTCAATTTCAGTCATTTAATTCTAAAATAACAAATAAACCATTTTGCATAAAATTTTCAGTTGATAAAGTCTTGTACAAAACATTGAGTCTTGAACAAAGAAAATATTACTTAAAAGAGCATTTCTAAAACTAATAAAAAAACTAATATTTCAATTTCAAAAAAAGCAAATGAACATTGTAATTGTTATGCATATTATCAACCAAAATTTCTATCTAAAATCCAATGAGATTTAAATATTTTATGTGAATTGAATTTAAAAATGAAGTTGGCTTTACATTATCCGAAAAATTATTATATGTAAAGCTAACTATTTTTTTTTGTAAATAATAACAAATGAATAAAAATGGAATTTGAAATGGTAAGCTTTTGAAATTTAATTTAACGATAAGACTCAAACATTAAACTTAGCGACTTCCTTTTTGAAAAGAAATTCTATTAGATGTAAGCAGAAACTAGTCAATTTTATGCAGTTTCTTCTGTGGGAACTTGAAGCTGTTTAAAGGTACGCTCTAATATATTTAATTAATGTTTGAGTTATTTTTAAGGTGAGCACTTAATTTTCCTCTCCGAGTTAAATGTTTTAAGTTATATGAATAGAATATCCATCATATTCGATAAAAGAACAAAGCTTAAAAATTAATTATAACTCTTTTGTGGGATTTAAATTATAGTATCAGAATATAAACACTTGTTATTTGATTCGATCTGCATTAAAAATTTTTATTTTCAAAGAATTTAATGGTAATTTTTCTTTATCTCCGACTGATTATTATTATTTTTTTTGCTTTTTTATATCAAATAATCTAAAAAAGTGGAAATATGACACAAATATAAAACATTTTCTCAGAAATTTAAGAGATATTTAAGAAAAATTTCTAAAAATATTAATTATGAACTTTTTATTAAGAACTAAATAAGTTCGTATAATTATAATTAAGTAAAATTAGTTTTCTTATTGTAACATACTATTTTACCGCATAATTCGTGTGACATTAAATTCTTTTTGAAATAATATAATATTTTTTATAAATATTCAAATAGGTATAAAATATATGAATTATAATAAAAGGAATAATATATAAATATTCAAATACGAAATTATTCTAGTGCATGTTTATTTACAAAACATTTTATTTGAAAGATTTATAAAGATTTTACTGACAAAAGGACTTTTAATGATCTATCTGGAAAAATCAATTTTCCATTTCCCTATGTAGCTATAAAAAAAAATCTATTAAACTCTTCAATATAAATGTACAAATTTTTTTACTTCTGTTTCATATTTCTATTTGTTGTCTCAAATTTCTGTAAAAATCAAGAATCACTATTTCTTAGATTAAATACATAATTTTTTAATTGAAAGTATTCATAAAGATTGCTTGACTTAAATTAAAAAAAACTTCTTTATTTTCTGAGGTCAAATACATGTCCCAAAATAAATTGTTTAGAATATTTGTTAAAAAAAAATCATATATAGAATGTACATTAAATGTTGTCGTAAATCTTCACTTGTAAAATTAAAAGCTTAACGAAGTTACAAATAAGGATTTCGAATAAAATAATTATCTTTATTTGCTGTATTAAAAAGGAGCGACTCCTTTTTTTACAAACCTAAAGTTATTTAAAATAAGCAACATAAGCAATTCAAATTCAACTAAGCTTCTACGTATACGCAATCATTAATCTTTATTATTGCTTTAAATATCTTTTCAATAACTATTGTGTTCTTTGAATGACATCATTGAATAACACAAATTATTATGAAATTTGAATAATTGTTTTTTTTTATTGAAAATGAATTTAAACGTTATCCTATTTGAACAAAATTTGCATCCTGCAGGTAAAAATGTCAAATATTATATTAACAATTGCGAAAAAAAACTTTTTGTTATTACCAGTTTCAGTTAAATGTCTTTATCTATACGACTTTTATTACTTTATATATCTTGTACTTTGCATATAAGTAAAAACATTTACTATCAAACTTTTCAAAGTCTTAGAATGGCGTTTATAACCCTAAATTGGATATAAATAGTTTAAAATATTCATTGATACGATCGTGTCCAGACACTCTTTGTTGCAATTTTCGGAAATGGGGAATGCTGCAACAACGATGTTTCTTCTTCCTTCCATAAACCATAAGGTATTGTATGCTAAAAATACATTAACAAGCGTCTCAAGAACTTCGCTGTATGCGTTAAGAGCAGTTGCTCTATAATAAAACTTCTTTCCTTACGTACAAATATTTTCTGATTCTATTTCTTGGTCGACAACCATAAAAAGCAAAATTCAAACCAGTCATGGTGTATAGCAGTGAGTTGTTGAAGTTAGATTGACACCAAGATGGAAATAATATCGCAAGTATAACTCTATGAGGTAGTTGGGTAAAAAATTGGGCAACTTAGTGTTCAACGATATAAATGTGACTTCAGAAATCATTTGTTTTAAAAATAAAAATGCACTATTAGATTGCAATTAGAAATGCATTTAAATAGGAGAATCATGTCTTAATTTACATTTATATATAAATTATATGTTTTAAGAAAAGGCTAATATTAGATTAGTGGTTTTAAAATAAAATAACAAATTATTTTGTTATATTTGGACAGATAAAATCGTTTGATTATAAATTTTCTTTAATAGTTTTATTAAAATAATTTGAAGACACGATTAAGCGATTTTTTATTGTTTTTGCCGAAAAGTTACTCAGATTTTAGCACAAAAAATTATGTAGATAAATTGAATAAACTGTTTCAGACAATGGGATTCATACCTTGAATTGAAAAACAATTGTAATCACAAGAAATATTTAATAATTAAAAGTGGTAATACATGAAAACAATATAAATAACAAAATAAAAATGAAATCTGCTATCGCAAATTTCAAGTTATCATATGGGAACACACACACACACACACACACACACACACACACACACACACACACA
>JAPMOQ010030048.1:2609363-2628237 GCA_026543055.1 Argiope trifasciata
CCCAGAATTAATAAACTCCGGTAAACTTGGGGGTCTGGGGTTTTTGGTCACGAGGAATCGATTGGTGCCGGTTTTGAAGCGGTACGGTCGAGCAGTTC
The DNA here is from genome assembly GCA_026543055.1 of Argiope trifasciata. NCBI lineage: Eukaryota > Metazoa > Arthropoda > Arachnida > Araneae > Araneidae > Argiope > Argiope trifasciata. The sequence continues at coordinate 2,609,462 of JAPMOQ010030048.1, forward strand.
GGAGTTACAGATAGGATATTTTCAAACTTTATTAGTTCGCCATAATGGCTACTTAAATTTTCAAGCGGTAACGTGCTGCCATCTATAGCCAATATGGCGAACTAATAAAGTTTTATGTTTATGCTGTTATAGGTTTATAATATGTTTCTTATGTATGTATATATGTTTGGTTTTTCTAAATAAATTTGTCAAAAATATTGAACTTCAACACACTTCAATCTTTACCTTTACTTTACCTTTGTATAGAATAGTTCCCTTTCCAAACTCTAACTTTGTTTAGAATAGTTTACAATGGTGCACTTTAACCAGTTATCTTTTCACCAATGGTTTCACAAATTTTCTTATGGCGTGTATTGTTTTGATAAATCCCAATTGAAAATTTAAATCTTCGAGTTAGCTTCTATACCTGTTTTCTCCGAGCGGTGCTCGGTCACCCGCTGGTATTTTTTTAAATTTCAAAATGTTTCAGGCAACTTAATTTCTTTCTATAATTTTTTCTAATCAACGAAGTCAAATTTATTTAGAACAAAACTACGTATGATTGTTTAATTAAAATTAAATGCTAATTTCTTAGAAATAGTTTTATGCACACTTACTAAATTTCATAGAAATTTCAGGATTTTTTTGAAACTAAAATTGACTTTTAACTAACTAAAAATTAAAAATGCATATTCCATTTTCTTTTAATGTTGACCATAATCATTATTACCAAAGTGATTAAGAGATATTTTTTCCTCTTTATTCTTCAAATATTTATTTCACTAAACAATACATTTTATAACATTATTTTAATTGAATTGAAAAATATTTTTTTAAGAAAAAAAGAAAATTGCAAAATTTCGCCCATTTTTGGTTGTTTCAAAGTTCACTGTTCATTTACAGAGTCATTTGGAATTAACTTCTGAAACGAAAACAATGTTTTTTTTTTCAATTCCAAAAATCTGTCTATAAATTCAGCATTCCACTCAAAAATTAATTGTATAGCTGATGAAAAATGAAGAAACAATGAAATAAAATTAATTTGCATTCGCCAAACTGAAGTAATACGCCTCTTTAGTATGCCATTCTTTATTACGCTTTTGTATTGAAAAGACCCAGATTCAATCCTATTCATTTCAGTGTTGAATTAAGTTCTTATTAGGTACCTTCGGTGGCTACATATGCTTATCTTGAACAGCTTAAATATATTCATTAGACAAAGATTTGAATAGAGATCATATATTTTTAACTATGGTAGACGAGGGGTGATCAAGAAATAATAGGAGGTGCTCGGGGTCTTGCAGCATGTTATGCAATGGATGAAATATAACAAAACAACAATTCACAGTAAATTACGCGGTTTCTGTTTATCGAGAAAAAAGAATTATTACCCAAAACACCGACAGTTGAAATAATAGAGATGCAATTGCATAATTTGAAGAAAAACGAATATATAACTACCAATGAGAACAATAAATAACAACATACCGAATACCAATGAAAAACATTTATTAAAGAACTTTACAAATTTGGCTCAAGGCGTCCACCAGCCTGATGTTCCAGTAATTAAATCCATGCGGTACAATGAGGTTTTCAACTGTGGCTCGCAGCACATCAGCATTTATTCGTCGACAATATAACGTTATTTGTTTTTTTAAAGCAGAAATGTCAGGACACACACAATGCCTTTCAAGCTTTCAAGTAGCGCCACAATCAGAAATAGTCGATGGCCTGGGTGCATACTTAGAATTCCTGTCGTTTCAAATCTCTTTACCATTCTTCGCACGTTACTCATGGTCATAGGTCCTCCACGTATACCAGTGTTTTAACCACCGGTATTCATGAAGAACAGCACTAGAAATTTCAATACGGAAATAAATTAGTTTGACTAATAAAGCACGTTTACGTAATGGCAACATCATTTACGACCGACTTCTTGTACAATGGCTTAAATTCCAGAGACTCTTACTTTTACCCACAATATTGTATCACAAAGTGCCCGTATATGCAAATTACATACTGCAGTTTTGAATCGCAGCTCCAGAATTTACACTATTTGCGTTTTTTAGTACTTCTTGATAAATCGAAACGGCTTACCTTAATGTGTATGGTGACCAAATTTTGCTATGTTTCATCCAGTACATAATACGCTACAGGGCTTTGAAAACCTTCTGTTATTTCTTGATCACCCTGTACATAATATATCAAGTAATAATAATATATGATTTTCTTTCCTTAGAATTTTTTTACTCGTTCTCATTTTAAAAAAATAAGGCAACGTGTAACAATACTTTCATACTTGTTTTGAAAAAAAAAAATTTCCCTTAATCAAATTATTTATATGTGAGCTTACACCAATATTTAAGTTAAACTAAAATATTTGTTATCGTTAGAAATTAATTTTGATCTAAGTTGTAATAATTTAATCCTGGCCAATCAAATAAGAGGATATCGTTTACAGACAATATATTTAGAGCCTTATATGTACACAATAATAACTCGTTCCCATCTAGGTTGATATGATCAATAAAATTTACCATAGTTATTTGACATCTAAATAATTTGACACTCTTCCACTTTGAAGATAAGGTTTATTTCTTTGGAACGAAGAAAAATGCACGCTTGGTTCTTTATTTGAACACAACTAATGACCAGATGCAATGACCCTGCTAAGAGAGAGGATCCCCCTTCTGCCAATCTAGAGTTAATAATAGGAAGAGGGTGTTATACAGTTGGCGACACAGCTGGTCGGAAATGATAATTATCAAGTGTGGGATCTGAAGGGCCTGTTACACGGCCTACACCCGTCTGCAGATGAGCCCCGTGCTACCCTTTGACCCCTCTTTCGGTTTTCTGGTCTTCTTTGATGCCTATTGACTCTACCAACAATTTGTGGATAAACTGCCCAGGCATCAAAGAGTCTAGAAAACCGCAAGAGGGATCGAAGAGGAAACGCATCTTCATGGCTATGGGGAATTTGGTCCCCCAGTGGGTCGGAGGTCTGATTTATGACCAAATCTGTGAGGCGGCCGGCCATATAACCTCGGCTTGACCGGAGAATCTTCAGGCTGACCCCGCATTCTCCCTTCGACCCCTCTTGCGGTTTTCTCGGGGGCTTTGATGCTTGTCCAGTTTATCGACTCATTTTCGATAAACAAGACAGGCGTCAAATGGACCCAGGAAAACCACAAGAGGGGTCATAGGGTACAGGAACGCGTGTCTCACCTACAGGCGGGTGCAGGTAGTAGGGAACAGGTCTTAGGACAAGGGAGTTGAATCTTTACAAAGATCTTCATTTCTGCATTTCTTTCGGAGTATACACAATTTTGAATTTCAATCCGCAATAATTTATAGTTATTGCATCACATTCCATATTATTATGTTTTATTAAGTATCAAGAAGGAATTTTATATAAAGTATTTTATATTAATAGCTAAACAACTAGGAAAGCCAATATTTCAGGTGAGCAAACTGAACTCCAGAGATAGTAAACAAATATTTATTTTATAATTAATTTCATGAAGTTTAAAGTTAAGGAAATGACGTTCACATATTCAAATTTTTAACCAATACATGTTTTAGTAGAATCACCATGATATTCGCGCAGTGTAATCTATTCCTGCACACATTTTTGTAAAGTTTATTGCATTTACAATTTTTTTGCAATAACATTTATGTATTTATATTTTATGCATTTATAATGTTTATTATATAACTATATGCCAATTTTACTTAAACATTCTAAAAACTTAATAAACATGAAACTTATCATTGAAAGTTATTGAAATAAATTAATAATAATACATGCAATTTTTAATGCCTGTTTGTTTTAATGGTATCATTTTGTAATTCCAAACTTTATCAATTCATATGAACGTTTTTGTAAAGTTCTTTGCTTTTATTTGACATTTATTTCATATCAGTTTTAAAACTTCAAGATAACTTTCGATATAATTGACGTGATTTAACTTATTTAGTAAGGCACATTTAAAAATCTTTAATGAAATCGAGAGGCAATAGACTTTAAATAAGATATCAGTTGCAGGCATATTCCAAAGTTGGATTCAAAAATATTGACTCAAATCATTTTTCAATTACCTCGAAATTTTTTGAAAATATTATAATTAATTGGAATGGTATCTCTAGCATTGAAATCAACAATAGTACAAAAGTAAATATTTCCCAATACCACGAACAAGCTGACAAGATATGATATAACAAGATATGATATAAATGAAATTAATTTTCAAAAATCTGTACTTAAAGATCAATTTCAGGAAAAGTTGGCAAAAATAAATGATGATCATGGATGAGAATGAAACGCATTTATCATGCTCAAATACTCAAGGATTAAAATTTGAAAATGACATTTTAAAAGTAATGCAATTTCTCTCAATTAAACACATGCACTAAGCTTTTAAACAAGTTAACTTTTGATTCCTTGCAAAACATTAATACGCTTGAGAGATATTTTTTTAATCGAAAGTTTATTTTACCTGTCATTTAAAGCTGCATTTAGATTCGTAAAATGAATCCGTACACAAAAGATAAAGCATTTTCGTTTAAGACTAGAACTTGATTCAAATTTAAAATGCTGATGTCAAAAACACATATCAAATTTTAACATATAGGAGCTTTTAATTAATCTTTTTGTCATTGCATGGGCAAATGTACATACAGACAATTAACACGAGTATGGCTTAAAAGTTGGTATCTTATGAGTCAAGTCCTTAGATAATATACAGAAATCCATCTGTTTAGACTTGTTAGAAAAAAAAATTAAAAATTAGAAAAATAATTCTCAAAATATCACACATTGACCGACAGTTAGATATATATAATTCACTAAATGTTATTTTTCTGACTGAAAGAAAGATAAATCGTGGATATTCGTGACTTTCTTACTATTATAACATTTCCTTTTTGTATTTTAAAAAATGGAAGTTAAAAATTTGAGATATAAATTTAAGAAATATATTAGTTTTAAAAATTCCAAAATATTCCAGATGCTCTATTTTTTATTTTTTCTGTTAATTTTTCATGTTAATCAATGTAAATTTATTTGGAACAGAATTAAGTATAATTTTGTAATTCCAAATAAATTATATTTAGTAATAATTCTATGCACACTTAATGCCTTGTCATAGAAATCTTATATTTTTCTGAACTAAAATTGACTTTTAACTATCTAAAAAACTCGAAACATAAAATACATATCCCATTCTCTTTTAATGTTTGACCAAAATCTTCATTATTAATTTCATTTAGTGTTTTCAAAAATTAAGACACCTGAAACATTTCAAAGATGTTTGAATCTAATTGTAATCTAAGATGTACTTTTCTTGCTCTTATTCCGCCAAATATTTATTTTATCGAACAATACATTTTATAACACTATTTTAGTTGAATATAAGCATATATTTTGGTTCTGGAACGATACAAATTAAATTTCCCTTTCTTTCGTACATTTTTGCTCATTTCAAAGTCTACTGTTCCCTTCATGCTAAGATCAAGGAAAATAATCTCAATATTTAGGACCATGGGATAATTTTAGGCCAAAAATAGAAACAGAAATATAGTAGAAAAATTAGAGCGCCACGAAAATATTTTCTAAACAAAATTTGTCATTTCTGTAAGAAAGCTTCGAGAAAAAATACAGAGAATGAAGTGGGGAAAGGAGTTGGTCACGTATTTCTAATGTCGTAAAATGTGTTTTATAAGACGAGGGCAAAATAAATTAAATTTGTTCTCTTTTTTCTCCTGAATTATTTTCGTATCGATTCAAATCAACAATGTAATATCAACAGTTGTACAACAAGACAAAATGCAATAATTTGCTTATAATGAAACACAAAGACTAAAAAGAAATATCGGTATAGAGAATGATACAGTAATTTATATACATATACAATGATTTTTTAAAAAAACATTTAACATTATACTCTAATTTTATAAATATATGTTGATATTTATAATATGTATAATAATTTTTAAACTCTAATTTCGCTTAAAATTATTTTCCAAAGTAATTTCATTCGAAAATATTCTCTTATTTCCTAATCCTGCTTCAGTCAGCGGTTCCCACGCACTGAATGGAGGGATAAAAATTTAGAACTTAAACAAATTTGTCTAAAAGATCCGTGGGCACGAGTAGAGAAATCCCTATCAAAATGTCATGGTAAATAAAACCAAAGAAAATCTGTTTCAACTTTTTTTACCTTTTGCTTTTGTTCCGCTGTGTGAACGAAAGTGGCTTGTTCGTGCTGCTTGTACCAGCTGGGATGGAAGTGAAATGAAGTTTAAAACTAAAAGAAACTTCTCTGTCTTTCGAACATCACTCTTTTTCAAAAATATTATGATTACATAGATATAGATACGTGCATACATATTTATATGTATGTACATATGTATACATACATAATTTTCAATATTATTTATTTAAAATTAGAATTTTAATGGGACTTAAATATAAAATGCAAACATAAAATTAAAAAAAAAGTTACTTTTTCAAAGCTACTCACTTTATTTCTAAAACATTAGTCATCAATGAAAAAAGGGAAAACCAATATTTTGTTTTGAATTGTAGAATTAGAAGTCCTTAAAGTGAAAGAACAATTTTGTATTCAAAACAAATTACATCTGCTTATCAGCAAAATGATCTAAATTGATTATCATGACTTCAACCTGTTTTAAAATAACCGTGTTTGAAATATTTCTTCATGACTAAAGTGAAAAAGCATTTTTATCCCAATCTGTTATTTTAATGGATAATTATCTTTAGAAATTTCTATTCTGCAACTATTTCTACACAATTTTGATTTTCCAATAACAAACATAAAAAGAAACTTTTCATTGTGTTTTAGAATATACAAAACACAAAAGAATACAATTATTAAGACATGGACACCTAAAGTTTCAGTTTATTTTTATTGGAAATATTCTTTTGGCCTTTTTCAGTAGATAAAACTAGTCAGATAGATTTGAATAATCAATATCAGATATGGCGTTTTCGGTAACATGATAAACAAATTAAATATTTCAGATATGATGCTTGCTATTACGTTTAGTTTTCCTACATCAACAAAGATGAATTATGCAATCAATAATAAAATATTTTTATTAAAAACAGCATCGAAAGACAGCCAAATATTTTCAGCTTGAACAGTGAATGAGAAATATATTGAATTTTTCTTTTATTTGGTAGTAAATAAAATTATATTTAATAAAGAAGATAAGAGAAAAAATAATAAAATTATTCAAAAACTGAATTGGAAGAAAATGATAACGAAGTCAAATCTCATTCACAAATTCTTTAATTATGCATTCATTCAAATAGATGGGAATTGCAAATTCTAAAATATTTTAATGAAATTTATACTTCATTAATTCTCGTGGTAAGAATTAAAAGATAAGGTATGTATCTATTCGTGAATTTTTAATGGTTGTTATTTTTAGCAATTATAAGGAATTAATTAATTATTAATTCCTTATTAATTAATTAATTAATTATTAATTAATCTTATCCAATTAATAAGGAATGTATTGAAAAATTCACAATTTATTGGATAAGACTGAAAATATGAATTCCATTTATTGTTAATTTACAACAAATTAAAATGAAAATAAATTTCAAAACTATACATATTACGGAATAAAAGAAAAAAAGAAAATCCTGTTTCAGAACTATGCTAAAAGGAAGCAATTTATTTTATCTCATTTTCAGGACAAGCACACGACGAATATTTTGATGGATGACTTTAAATTGCATCGTAATATTAAAAAAATTAAATTGCATGTAATAAATTAAAGTTGCCTTAATTTTTTAAAAATATTAAAATTAAAGTAAAAGTGTACAGACAAGTATTTGATACAATTATGAAGATAATTTATTTCAAATTTAAGGTAATAAAAAATAGTTTTGGAATATAAGGTCAACAGATTCTATACATATGTCATAGGAATTATTCATTGGCAGTGATCAAGATGTCCTTTTGAATTTGATTAATCATTTTGTTTGACATCCTTTCCTTAAATTATTTTGTCTTTTTTTTTGCCCTGACTTAAAGATATTTTTACTCAACCGAGAATTTTTAATAATAGAAGGGACATTCAAATGAAAAGGTCTGAAATGTCGTAACATTGTGGCCGTTAACATATTTGCCTATGCCGTTATAGGAGAACGTAGTGAGACATCCAGGAATTGCAGTCTCTGACATAAATCGGAGCATGCACTGATTCACACATGCGCAAGAGAGAGCAGAGTCTTTTATAAAGAGAGCCAAACAATTAACATAGCAGTGCATGAGAAGACAGGAGGGCGTTCACAAAACAACCATTAACACATATATTGATTAGACTTCAATTTCGCAGTTCATTTGTTCAATTATCAAATACAATTATTATGAAAAGCTCTTACCTGTCAGAAAGGAGTCAAAGGCAACGATTGTTTTATATGCACATTTATTATGAACAGCACACATTACCACAGGAACAAACACAGAAAGACACACAAAGACAAAGAAAAGACGCACTCGATTCAGATTCACATTCTAGTACTGACTGCCGATGGTTAGACTGAGTATAAACAAACCATTGGTGAGGCTTACAGCGCTCTCTGGTGGAGAGCCTTGAGGGTTTAAATTAAAGTTTTAACATATGTGTACTGTGAGACACTCCAAAGACTACGCAGGTCCATCAAGAAAAAAAGACCGCGGTTAACCATAGAAGGTGTGGTTCTGCTCCATATGACACGTCTTCATACACGTGGAGCTGATCACCTTCATGTGGAAGAGGCACGACTATCCTCTCTACTGCCCAGACATATCGCCATGCAATTTTCATGTGTTTGATCGCCTGAAAAAACATCTGGCATTTAAGAGTTTCAAATCAGAAGGCAAACTTACTGACACTTAATTCTGGGAATATGAAATCCTTCTGCTCGCTAATCAATGGAATTATTCTGTTAAAGCCTACAGAATATAGTCTTCATTTATACTCAGAGTGTCGTTTCGTACCTTTTCATTTGAATATCCCTTGTATGATGCAACTGCATTAATCAAAGAAGCAGTTAATTCAATGAAACATTTTGTAAAAACGTTCGATAAAGAGTCTGAAACGTTCGTATAGAGATTTATTTACATTTAACAATTGTCATTTGAAAATAGATGATAAGAGGACTTTTTGTGCATGTATGTCATGCTGTATTCGAATTATATATATATAACTTTTGATTTTGATAAGAGTTACATTTCATAATTCTAGAAATATCCTGACATTAATTTTTCATCAGATTATAAATAGAATAGTTTAAGAAAAATTATCTCAAAACTCGTTGAAATAATTGCAAATTAGTATTTGCAGTTACATGAGAAAGAAATAGTGTTTAATCAAGCATTTTAAATCATATAATTAACTGAAGAAATAATATATTTTCCTTATTTTCCAATGAAGAATAATTGAAAAATGGATTTGGGAATCTTATATTTGGTTAATATGATTTTTAATGATAGATTCAAATCATAGCTTTCGGTAAAGTTTAATTAAAAAAAAAAGAAACAGCAAAATATCCTAAATAAACTGACGCAACAGAAGGTTGAAATAAAAGATATTTTAAAAGATTTGTCCCTGCATTTTAGATTTAGAATTCAAATAGTCTAGAAAAATTAATAATTCAATGCGACAATAACGAAAAACATCTTTAAGTTTTCACAGATAGGAGTTCACTTAAAATATTTGTTTTTATATTATGAAATTAAGGACTCAATTTAGATTACCCTGAATTCGATAACTATAATACCTCAATCTCACATTAATAATCTATTATTTATAGTAACTTTACTCTTTCTATTGAAATGAGGAAAATGATTTTTCGCTAAAAGGTTCTTGTAAAATTATTGCTTATATATATATTTGTTATTCTCATATTCTTTCAAAAGAATATAGAAAATTTTAAATATTCTATTGAAAAAAGTTATAGATTAGCTGCTGAAATAGATTAATTTATATTTGCAAAAAAATATTTTCTAGAAAAAAAATTCAAAAAATACAAAAATAAATATAAAATAAAATAAAAATAATAAATCAAAAATAATAAATCAAAAAGTATCATTAAAGTTAGTTATGCTTATGTTTTATATATATTTATTATTATGTTGAAGATTTTCTTTCAGCAGTTTCAAACTAGCAAAAATATTTATTATTTTAGTAAGTTTCATCTGTAGGTTCAGCTGTATGAATAATTTTTTTCTTCTTTGAATCGAAAATTTTATATTACTACATCCGTATCTCAAATCAAATAACAAGATTTTGTAAGTAAAAAGTATCAATGCTTCGATGTTCCAAGAATATATGCAAATTCATAATCGCAATTTCAATTGTAAATAATTTTTGAAATTGATATGAAACACTGAATTGCAGAATAGTAAAAAAATCCAATAACATATACAGAATCAACATTAACTACATCTTTCTTATCGAATTTCTTTTGTTTAAAAACATCCTGCTTCTGTACAGCTGCCAAATATAACGTTAGCAGATCAAACAATAAATTTATAAAATCCGTTGTAAGAACAGAAATATCAAACAATTTTCATCTTCATGACCTTACCGATTTATTTTGGTTTTACCCACATTCTTGCGTAGACATTTCAAATGATAACTCCTTTCTTTTGGTGGCCATTACGCAGCACTCTTCAATTCGTTACGATTCGAGAATAAAAATTGTCTTTCGAGTGCTCTGTTATTTTTTGGAGAAAATAAGACAATTGTTCACGTTCCATAGACCAGTTATTTACCTCATAGGCAATGACATCGTTATTTCTGCATGCCATCGATTTCTTTCGAACATTCGAAGAAAATGTTCACCCTTTACTACAAGAAAAATATTTGTGTTTGTTTTAAAAGATAAAAAGCTTAGAATATTAGAAATATTTTGCTTTAGCTGCTGATTTTGAAGATTAAATTTAAATAATACTGGAAATCAAATTCTAATTTAGATAATGCTGGATACTATGATTATTACTGTAATACAAATACTGTAATATTATTTATATCATAGGCAATGACGTCGTTATTTCGACATGCCATTAAATTATTTCGCCCGTTCAAAGAAAATATTCGCCCTTTATTACAATATATATATATATATATATGTGTGTGCGTGTGCGTGCGTGTGTGTGTGTGTGTACGTGTGTGTGTGTGTGTGTGTACGTGTGTGTGTACGTGTGTGTGTGTGTGTACATGTGTGTGTGTGTACGTGTGTGTGTGTGTGTGTGTGTGTGTGTGTGTGTGTACGTGTGTGTGTGTGTGTGTGTGTGTGTACGTGTGTGTTTAAAGATAAAAGGCTTAGGATATTATTATTTAGATAATACTAAAACTCAAACTCGTAATTTAAATAAAACTTACTGGATTTAACTAAAAATTTATTGTGTTTGCTGTTATTAAAACAGTATTAGTTATTTTACAATTAATTTCAAACTTTAAAATTTAAATTTTACTCTAAGTTAATACATAATGATAAGAATGATAACAATTTTAATTTAAATTGAACTCTAATTTTAATTTTAATTCCAAACTTTAATTTGGATAAAACTGGATTGTACTAAAAATTTTATTATTATTAAAAACTATCATTTTTTAAAATCTGTAGTTATCTGCCAAATTTTAATGGGTGTTAAAATAGATATTCTTTATAAAATATGATTTCGTATTCAATACATATCTTCCAATATATATTCAAGATTTAAACAGTCATTCATAAGAACAATACTTTATAAAATCACAGATATGAAAAATTCATAATGAAGTCATAGATATGAAAAATGTTCGAAAATGTAAAAGGGACAGTAATAAACATAAATAATGCGAAGAACTAAAAGTTATAGTTTTAAAAATATCCTCCAATAAGGAATACTGATCAAATATTAAAATTTATTATTAAATAAAAAGGGGCAACATTTTTAAGATGCACCGATTCGTAGTAATTTAAAAATGAGAAGGAAAGACTTTCATTGAATAAATTTTATTCATCAGAAAGCTTTAATCATCTTAATACCTTAGTGCCTTTTAATGATCATTGTGCCTTAATTAATTCTTTTTATTCATCAAAATGTATCTCATTCCTTTTGCACTTAAGCAATTGTACAAGTTAATATCAATCATTCCATATCAGTTTTTTAAAACCATTGAAAGATTCTCCGAATTTATACTTTACAAAATATATGGGATTAATTAATTTTACGGAATTTAAATGCCTAAAAGGTAGTTTGGTAGTTTTTTAAAAATTATTATATTCCTAATATAAGTAATATGTGTGGGATATCGGTGATCTAAAGTCATGTCTTAGAGCTACAAATTTGCATAGAAAAGGACTCTGAAGAGCAGAAATAACCATCTTAGAACAATCTTTTCTTTGTAAATTTTAACTATTTCAGACCTTTTTAAATTTTTCATAAAATATTTCATCTCGTTATTTTATCTATCTTTAATGCCAAACAATCAAAAATATTCTTTAAATAAATTCAAATATCCGCCAGCTCCTAACTAAAAAAGAAGTCTAAAAGGCATCAAAAAAAGACAATGGGCATTTCAGTGCTAGATTATGAAGATTCTACATTGTTCATAGTATTAGGATGTCGTGGGATTCATATAACATATTTTGTTCATCTAGCTGAAGGGTGTTTTCAAATTATCGTGTTTACAAGCAGAAAGGTAGATATATCTATAAAAATGTGTTTTTCGGATTCATGAATATCTTAAACATGTAAATCCGTCAAAACCACAAATTCGAAGATGATTATAATACACGAAAATATATAAAAAAAGACTCAACTATGCTGGTAAGAAACCCAATGTATTATAGATAAACGACAAAACCGAAACAATGCAATAGCATCACCAGGAGTTAACATTCTTTTGAATACTTGTCAGAGTGGATATTCTCATTTTGATTTCGTAGCTCTAATCCAAATTCACACAATTAACGAACTGAAAAATGCAATTCATTATTGAAATTGATAGAATTTGCTGCTCTTGATAGACTTTCACAAAGCATATATTATTTTTTGTATGAATCACAATGGAGTTAGCAAACCTGATATCAAAACAATATGACAGTAAGCTGCTTTGATGATTACCTGCGTGTTATTATCACTTTAAAATTCAAGCATATTTTTGCTTTAATATTTACTTTTATTTATATCCTGAGTTAAAAATAACATTTTAAATTTTCCGCAACATTTATTATTAATTGTTGTTTTTAGTTATTTTTATATTTTAAATAGATCAGAGATTTTTAAAAATAATAAGTAATGATATTTTGATTAAATAATTTTAAAAAGTAATATTTAAATAGATAATAAAGTGTGAGAGATAAGTATTTATACTCCCGAGATATTTTTTAAAATTGTGATTTAGTATATTTAAACATTTTTTTAATATTTTTATCTTTTATAATTAATTCAATTTTTAATACCTTTTGATGTATCATATAACAAAGCACAGCGTTCGTATGAATGCCAAAAGTCACGGACACATTTTTAATGCATTTTGTAACTTGGAAGGATAAATATTTATTTTGTCGAGGGATTATAATGGCTACATAGAAAGGCTCTTCGAGCCTTCCTTAAATTTTAATCCTGTTAAAATGCTGTTGGAATTTTGAGAGTTCGTATTTGTTCACTCTTCCAAACACGGAACGAAATTCTAGTGATATTTAAATATATATTAATAAAAACAAGATTAAAGTTCAATGTTATAGATGTTAATTCTTGCTCTGCTTACATTTTCTAAGTTTTATCAATGCACAAAGAATAATAAATTAAGTCGTCAGTGCTGTAATTATAAAATAAGGAATTATTTATTGCACAGAACAGGAAAAATAGTTAGGCAGCTTTTTTTAAATAAAATTATCAGTGATACTAATCAATTGCTTTCAGTCTACATATTATGTACACAGAAATTAGAAATATAAAAAATGCTTAAATTCAATTCCTACTTAGATCAATAAAAAGAAATTTTATTTTAATTACTTTTTATTAAATAATTATCAAAAAATAAAAGTATTGATTTTCGCAAGAACTGAACTCGCGTTTTTCACCTTTACGTGAAAAATACTGAAATCTTTACATTTTAACGATTGCATTATAGCTAGTTGATTTCAACTTTCCTTACAAACTGCTGAAACTCTATTTAATGAATTAAAATTTAATTAATTAATCGATATTTCGAAAAATTAGCATCAAATGCCCTCTACTAGGTTTAAAAAATGGATTTAAACATGAATGGGTGAATAAAAAGTATTTAATTAACGACTGAAAAAATGAGCAAGATATATAAATAAATATATATATATAGAGAGAGAGTGTGTACTAAAAGTAGGATTTGAAAAAGGTGTTTTCAAATTCATTCTTTAAAAAATTAAATTTATATGATCCTTTTAAATTTGTTTTGTGATATAAAGTTTTCTTCTTCGTCGAAACGTTTTTCTTACAAAGTTTTAGCTCTTTTGGATTTTTAAAAATGTTCATGGAAATTATTTTAATAAAACAGCATGAAAAGAAAAACTGCTCGCATTTTCGCAGTACTTACAAATTGCACGGCAATGAAGAGAAGGGAAACACTCGCAATTTATAAAAATGAGCGAAAACAATCTTTCTTTTTTGTTATTCTATTGAAAATAATGTAAAAACTAATAATTTCGAGCCTCTAAATAAGAAATGTTACTTCTTTTATTTGCTTAAAGGTATATCAATCTGTTTGTCTGCGAATCTGGTCCTGGAATTAGTATCTAAATATAGAAGGTTTAACAGAACTGGATCCTTCTCAATAAGGAAAAGCGACGGAATTTTAAATTTATATAAAGGAATTTTTTCTTTGTTCTTTTTTAAATAAGGGACCTTTTTATTTCTAAGAAATTTTCATTTATTGAAAAAATTATTATATATCGAGGAAATGAATTGTTTTCATTAATAAAAGCACAAAATAATTTTTCCGATTTATTTGTTATTTTTATTAAAAAATAGAAAATGTCCCAAGATGTGTTAGCTTGCAAATTTATAATCACAATGCGGTTGGACTCAGAAAAAAGGGATTTTTTTTTCAAATTTACATTATATGTGAATGCCGATGCAATAATTACACTCAGACTGTTTTATTTTTATGTACTTAAAATAGAAAGATAAACATTGTTAAATGTCATCCAATAAAAGACTAAAATTGCATGATTTTTGTCCTATTAAATTGCCTCTTAATGATATAAAATTATTCGCAAATGAAGAAATTTTCTTCAGTATAATATTGCATCAAAAACTTCATATGAATATAATAAAACAGAATTAGATAGGTATATATCGAATTTTGGAAAAAAAACACTCCACTAAAAAGATGCAAACATTATATTTATCCTTTCATAGCAGTTTTATTTACTTTTAATTGTAACTTATAAATTTTCCTCTTTTCAAAACTATACAAAATATTCGTTACTACCAAATCGATACTTTTTAAAGTTTAATATAATATTTAATTACTTTAAAAAAAATGTTTTCTGTTGATATAAAAGGGACAAAAATTCTGACTTCTTTCTTCATAGATGTTTTTTTTTTGATTAAAATCCAGAAATAATTATAATTTTTTTTAATTCATCAGCTTTTTTATGGAATCAGTTAAGAAATCTGTAAAATGTTAAGTTTATTGGGAAATATATCTAGTTAGTTGAATGATTTTCGTTTTAATTTTTAATTCCTTATACCAACCATGTTTTAATTCAGCTAACAAGCCAATAGCCATAAACACCAAACAATATTCCAATATTATAGCCAATTGTATGAGAAATTTGTAAGTTATCAGAAAAGAATTAACGATATATAACGCAGACACTTATGTCAAGTCCCGTAATGCTTTTCAGTTCACAACCTACCTCCTTATCAAAATAAAAGAAATGTTACTATGATAATAGAGCTCAAATGTCTCCCACAGATTGAAATTTAAAAATAAAAATGTTAATAAATACAAAAATATCAAACTTCGCTTAAAAGAATAAAATAAAATGAAATTCGGTCTCTACTACTTACATCATAAACACTCCCACCAGAGAGATATCTCAGATATTAGGGGAGACTCTTTCGAGTGGTTACAGAAATGGTGGGGAGTCGACTACCTTTTATCGATGATAGGATGTGCTACCCACGGAAACGGTTGTATCTTCTTCAGTAATGGCCCTGAGGATTCAACTTTTATAACTGCCAATGTTGTCATGGTGGTCAGTTATATTTAATCTGTAATCTTTAGTGGCTGGTCGGTGAAGCTAGTGTGATTTTAATCGGCTAATAAAGAAATAAATAGTTACACATTAATATAAATCTATTTTTGACTCTACATTTTATAATTTCAACAAAACTTAGAAGTTGTTGGTATATGTTTTGTTAATATATTAATAGTAGCATTTCTTTAAAATAAATTATTACTTTTCTCAATTTTTTAATACTGCTGTAAAATTTATAAATAATTAAGGTAACGGTAAATAACAATCTCAAAAGACAATTTTAATAGTTGTAAAAAATAACAAAGCTGAGGGAACAGTAAGATATATCCCATTTTTGCGAAATCTTAGTTTTTGTAACTTATAAATTCAAAAAAAGGTTTTTTTCCCTTCCTTTCTGCTATTGCCTTCTCATCCACTCGAGAATAGAATTCAAGAAGCATCTAAAATGCACAAAAGTTTTTCACATACCTTTTTTATCTTGTTTAAAAAGGAAATAGACTTTATTCTGGAATACCACTTTCAGTTGCAAAAAGTATTTGCCTCTTGACTTTTTTCTCGTCTGTTTGACAATACAATGAGATAGCTGAACCAAGTCTAACTTTCCCCCCTCTTTTGGTATTTTTTTGTCATTCCCCCCCACCCCCTCAAAATCCCCAAAGCCAGCAAAGAACAAGCATCAGTATCAAGTACCTACATAGTTAATCTTTTTTTCCGAAGTCATGTCGGTGGAAATTGGTTTTACTTTGCATTAGGTACAAAAGGCTTCGTTCTTTAAACGTCTGAAGAAGATAATTGGCAATTAAACCAATTTTTTTAGGATTTTTTTATTTATGTATGAAGAATAGAGACCATAATTCAATTTGCTTAAGCCTTCTGCGTCGGTTGATTATTACTTTTTCCCCTTTTTTTCAATGACTCTTGCAAACTTTTTACTAACAACACTAGAAGTTCTTTATATAAAAATAATGAGATCTGTACAATGCAATCAAAAATACCTGTTAGGGAAAAATGAATGAGCTTTTCTTAATGGAATTGCATTTATGAAGAAAAAAAATAAAATCTCTAAATGAAATAAAGAGGATTTATTGATGATCTAAATGATTTCTGAAAGGAAATCTCCACAAATGTTATAGTTAGCTGTCTAAAATACAAAGGTATTTATCAATCTTTCATGAAACTAATATTTGAATGATAATAAATTGTTCATTAAAGACATAATTTAATTTTTTTCAATTATGTATTTGATAAATAGGTTAAAATAGGGTTTACATTTCCATGCACACTATGTTTTTTTAGTCGATCAGCATGCCTAATTTTTTTTAATTTCTTTGAAATACCTTGATAATTATATGATATTTGAATAGGAATATGGGAATAATTAAATCGCTATCAAAAATAATTAAAATTATTATAGCAAAAAATTATTTCTTACACATTTTGCTTCACAAAATTTGAAAAAGATAATTGCACTAATTACATTCGCATATCTATAGCAGATTTTATTTATTTATTTTAAAGATGCTATTGCCAAACTAATTGAAATTTTGAAAAACAATAGAGTTATTTTAAAAAATGAAAATTGCTTTATAGTTTTTAGTTCAATGCGAATAGCCAGTAAAATCTTTCACGTGACATTCTAAGGAATCTATACCATCAATATTTGTCTAAAATATTTTCTGCCATCATTTGATTAAGGAGACATAAATTTTTGGTACCTGGTTATCAAATCGTCTTACTATCATACTTCCAGAAATATTATTTTAAATAATGCTGAAGTGCATATGCAGTCAAAAAATGTGCTGATTGTTTAAAAATTCGTACTATGGATCATGGAAACTTCTTAAATTAAACCAGTTCATACTGCCTAGAAATACTTCAAGAATTTTTCCCCAGAAATCATATGGAATCTATTACATATTTTATAGAAATAAAACGGTCTGTAGCGCAACAAAAGAACCTATCCTATCTTTTCAATCCTTATCAAGCTTTGTAGAGTAGATTTGACAATCTTCTGGACTAATCTTTAACCTTGTTTAGATTAACGCATTTATTGAAAGAGAGAAAAAATACTTAAACGGAAGAGGTTTGCAATAATTAAATAAAAGGTTGAATTGGGTTTATAATTTATTCAGTCCTTAAAAAAGGATTAAAAGCGTATTTTTAAATGCTAAATGTTGGTGAATTTGGAATTAGATATTAGCAAAAAGAAATTACATTTTAAATTCGTCGATTCACATTTGTCCTTTGCCGTTTTAAGATGAACTTGCTTAAAACCACGCATTGCCATTCATTAAGATAAGGCAAATTATTACAAATAGAATTTTTTTTCTGATACTACCGATTTCACTATATATTTACAACATTAAATTCGATACGGCTCAGCAGAAATTTATTTTGTTCCTTTAGTTCGAGGATTATTACAAAATACCTTGGTAACTTCAATTTGTCTTCAGAACAATGTGAAGAAAAAAAAATTCAACTATTTAAGACTTTTTGTATTTCAGATACAAGCGATCCATTGTCGAGATTGATAACCCCA
>JAPMOQ010030048.1:2638237-2668419 GCA_026543055.1 Argiope trifasciata
CATCCACATTTTTATTTTTATAACTAGATTATAATTTTAAATAGCACTACATAAAATCTTTCTTCAAATATAGCAGCCAGTTATAATTAATTATGACCAGGGCATAAATAATGTCCTGTATAACTTCCCTGAACAGTTAACTTCAGTTTCTATTATTATTTCTGCTAATAATAAATGCATGTATGTGTGTGTGTGTGTGTGTGCGAGAGAGAGAGAGAGAAATATTATTGTGCAATCAATCTCAACAATATTTTATTCTTCTTTTCCATGAAAAGACATTGGGACAAACAATAATATACTACAAAATATTAACCCTTTCAGGGGCGGTGACATACTCCATATGTCACCTTTTTACAATTTTTTTAAAACAAGAAAATCGCGTTGAAATAACTACATAAAATTTCCTAACGTTTTTTAAGTCTTTATCTTGCCAATAGACGGCAGCACGAGTCTTAGAAAGTATTCTGTTTCCACACAAAAAATTCAAGATGGAAGCATGTTTTCATATGATGTAATTTGTCTTCATTTTATTCCGATAAACTTTATTTTCGAATTCAAAAAGCTCATTTTTTTGCGTCATTCATGTTAAAAAGCGTCATGAATCCCTAAAACTGCTTTCATTTCATAAAAATACCTTCTAATTACGAGTTGCATATTTGTGAATTCGCTCCAAAACATGTTCTAGATGCGCGGTGACATACTCAGTATGTCACCTACCCCCCAGCCCCCTAAGGACCTTAATTTTTTTTAACTGTAAATTACATGTCAGTAATAGGATATAATCAGATTTAAATAATTGTTTCGAAAAAAAAAATCATTTTTGGCATAGTGCCCCTGAAAGGGTTAAAAGATTCTCCTTCTCTAGGCATGAATATTCATTTTCTGATATTCGATATCCAAGCGTTTCTTTCCTTTTCATTTTCCTGATCAAACAACAAACAAAGCGTTTTGGTAATTAACGTGCTCCGGCCAGGGTTGAATTTTTTTTTTTTTTTTCGGCATAACGATGTTGGAATCGCTGTTTGAAACCAGACCTAAACAAGGAAACGTATCGCATATACATGCCATAGTTTCTGTTATTCGCACATGCGTAGTTTGACGTTTTCTCGCATGCACGAAATAATTTAAATCGCAATCATAAAACTCTTTTTTTGCATTTTGATATGACTTTAATGTACTAAAACCTTCCCCAATAAATGTTCTTTAAAAGGGTATAAATATCTCCAATATCCGTTAACTATTTCTTGAGTTTTTGCGGTTCAAATAAACAGACGCTTTCAGAAGCTTATTTATATTGTGTATAGATCTGATTTTAGTCTCAGGGACTGTATCTTAAATATGTCAGTTTGTGAATCTTTCAACCTTTTTTTATAATGTGAAACATTTTGGAGATAGTGCTTGAAATTCAATCCCCCGTTCATTAGTTTTATATTATACCGGAAATATTTCAGTAAATTTTATACCAATTAAAAGTAACAGAATTAACAAAGCAAATAATTTTCATATAATTAAAAAAGACTGATAGAACCTAATTTTATCAAAAGAACAGGAGTTGATATTACTAAAAAAACTTATTAAAGATTTTCTAAAATAGTTTTTAAAAACAGCAGTAATAATGAATGCAATATATTGACAGAATTTACAAATATTTGATTCATTTATTCCATTTTCATTAATTATTCAATGAAAATGACTTGAGTTCATAGATTAATATATTTAAACGTAGAAATTAAAGTACCTTTTGTAACTTGTTATAAAAATACCTGAAATACATAAAGAGGACAATGGTTTTCAGATTTCTCAATTGAATCAAACTGACTTCACGTTTTCACTGAAATACCTCATCAAAATAGATAGCAGAAAACACTAAATTTTTTAGGGTTAAAAAGTAAAGATTTTAAATTTTCTTGGATAGTGACACTCAGGGCCTAACTAAGGCAGGGGCATGAGTGGCTATAGCCCCGAGTCCCTACATCAAAGCGGGCCCCACAAAATAGAGTTTTCTTCTTTAACGAGTTCTTTAAAATAAAATATATGTACAGAGCAAGCGGAGGGGAGCTCGACGAAGTTTTTACTCCTGGGACCCAATTAGGCTAAGTTGGGCCCTGGGGACACTTTAAAAAAATCTAAATCTACAATCTATTTCCAACATGAGAAAATTGCACCATTCCACATCACAAGCATATTATAGTCTGAAACTGTGTGAACAATAGAAGAAATTCAAAGAATGCTTTTTTGGTTCGAGACTGAACTAAAATTTAACAAATTTTTGATCCATGACATAACAATTAATACATTAAAAACATGAAAAGAAATATATAGCATCACTTAATATCAAAGATAACTTCATGAATAAGAATTTAATTTTTATCATTTTGTCATCTTTGTTAATGTTCTTCAAGGAACTGCTGTAAATTTGCGATATCCTATCACAACTTCTGCACGCTAAAAGTATGATACCTGCAAACTTCCCACGCACTAATTCCCCATCCGCTCCACACAGTCACGTCTCAGCTAACCAACCAATTTATTAACGGACTTGAGTGAAGGGCCTCTATAAATGCATGACGAGTAATTGGGATAAAACTGTGCAAGCGTGCGACGCAATTCCGCAGTACTTAAGCGAGATCGTCGTGAGGAAGTGGTGCACTAAATGGCACAATTTGTGCATCGAGTGATTGGACTCACGCCATTGTCAGAGGTAGAGGAGGTTAAATGGGAGAGCGTCTTAAGGGCAGAGGTGTAACGGAGTTTTTGCAGGCTCACGTTTTGGCATGTGCTTTATGCGGTAATTCGGAGAAGACTTGAGCATTTAGAATACAATATTAGGCGCCTTGCCTTCAGGGACTTTGGTCGTGACTAACATATTTTGAAAATAAAGTATTTATTGTTATTTCACAGATGAATTAATTTTTCAATCTTTTTCAAACTTCAAAAAATTTTCTGTAATTTTTAGTAATTACTGAGAACTAGAAATCAATTTTGTACTCTTAATCAATTGAGTAATTGGTAATCAAATTTTGTACAATTTATTCCCAATTGCATTAAGATTACTAGGTCATTTGAAATACATTTTCTCCGACTGCATATTTTTAAAAATATTTGTATTAAGACCCTTGTTTTCTGCTACAAACTAAATTTGAGATTTCTTAGAATTTTTCACAAAAGGATTTTTTTTTAAAACTTTTTAGTCTCATCTTTTACACAGATGTAATCTAATTTTTCAAATTTATACATCTATACTTTTTTCAAGAACATTCAGTTATCAAATAGTATAATTAAATAGTTTTAAAGCGTTCATTTTTTTAAATGTTTTTTTAGGATAGTAATGTAACTTTTAAAAATAAGCAATTTATTACTCTTTAAGGCTTTAATTTTTAATGCGAACGTCTTATTGAAATTTTCCTACTTAAATATTGATATTAAAATTAAGATATTTCGCTTAAAGGAAATATTTAATATATCTTTAAATTGGAAGTCTATATTTCGTAGATACTAATGAGTGTAGGAGCCAACATTTATATTTAAAACAAATTTGTAAATTTTACTAAATGGCATCTTATATTGAATTTTGCCATTAAAAATTAAATATATGAAATAAATGAAATATTAAAATTTCAAGATATTACAAGGGGTTTTCAAATGAAAAGGTACGAAACGTCTTAACAAAGTAACTATTAACATAGCAAGCTAATGCTGCTATGGGAGAACGTAGCGAGATATTTTGAGATGCGATTGGTGTCTCCGACGTAGATGCGCAGGTGAGAGCAGAGAAGGGCAATTGAAGTGGCAGTGCATGTGAGGACAGTGATAACATACGTCTCCAGAGTCACACTCGAGGAAAAGGTGAAGTTCAAACGCGGGCAGCTCGACCACCCGCCCTACAGCCCGGACATTCTGATAATGATTAGATGTGTGCCGAAAATGGCGTTACACCAGTGAAAAGCTTGTAATTGAAATTTAAAAAAAAAATTATGACTTAAATCGCTATCAGAAGACTCACTATTCAAACATAACTTTCCTATGCATAAGTAAAAGATACAAAAGAAACTAACGGCAGCGCCTCAAAAAATATTTGAATAAAATAAAAGCTTGGAGAGAAAGATAACAGAATAAGAAAAATGGATAATAAATAAATAATAAATAAATATTAATATTAAATAAATAAAATATAAATAAATAAACAATAAACTATTAAAAGTAAATAATAAAAAATATAAATAAATAAATAATAAATAGACTATTAAAAATAAAAAATAAAAATAAATAAACATGAACAATAAAGAATATACATTGGTTCAGCCTAAGTTAGAGTTCATTATCCGGAACAAAAAGCTAGGTAAAGAGTTCTTTTTGCAATTTTTTCTTATACTCGCAGAATATTGATCACTTTTAGCAGTGCTTGAATTTATCTGTGCATGCATTGTAGTAAGGCAATGGTGAAGTCCATTTAAATTTTGAAACTGGTAAAAAAAATTTACACTTGAAGTATCAAGAAGAATTGCTTTGTCGCAAGGTATAACCGAGGAAGAGTAAATTTTTTTGACCCAAAAAAATGGAGTGCAAAGATTAGTCCAAATAGGAGATACTAGGGTAAATTATTATTCCGTTTGGAACATTTTGCTTTCGTTGTGATACAGGAAATCCAAGATATTTTGACTTCTAAAGATGATTTATTATTTGACAAGATCTGCGATATATGTTGTTGAGGTTTAATACATTTTCTGACATGGCAAAGAATAGGGCAATAGAAAATGTAGTGGTGAATGTCATCATAATCTTTACCACATCTACAACTACAGTTTCTCAAGTTGAATCTCTTAAAGTAATGAGGAGAAAGTCCATGATTCGTGGTTAATTTGAATAAATATTTATTTTTAATACATCTATTTCTTTTTATTTGAGTAAATATACTGAAAGTGAAGTGTTGAAATTAATTCCCATCTTAATTGCCATTGATCGATGAAAATTTTACGAAGACGATTTTTAATTGATTTGTCAGATTCTCCAAGGTGATAGACTATTGTCAGTTTAATAGAAGCAGCTTTGATAGCCAGATTAGCTAGTTCATTGCCTTTGATACCAATGTGGGCTTTAAGCCAATGCAATGATATATTACCATTTACCAGACTTTTAAAATTTTCTATTAAATAATTCTTTGGATTAAATTCAGTAGAGTCTTTAATACATTCCAGTTGTCTGTGAATAGATGATAATGCAAATACGGTTTGTTATGGGTTTTTCAATATAAAGCTTGAAATATTGCAAAAAGATCTGCTTGAAAACCTGAGCAGATCTTTTCCAGTATATAGTGAAATTTTTCAATTTTATCTTCTCCAACAAAAACACAAAATGCCACAGCCCAGGCATGCAGGCCTGAGAGTTTCGTGCATTTGATGCCCTGAAAAAACATCTGAAAAGGAAGGGCTTCAACTAGGGAGGCGAAATGAAGGATGCTGTGAAGGACTGGGTCTCGTCACGGCCAAAGGAATTCTAGGAACAAGGAATTCTTCCGTTAATTAATCAACGGAAACGTTGTACTCAAGTCTATAGTGTATACTGTCTGAACAAAGACTTCATTTAAATCCACAAAACAACAAAATAGTGTTGTTTTGTACATTTCCTTTGAACACCCTTGTACTTATGTAGAACAAAATAGTCTGAATTTAAAATATACTGAAATTTAGATATATTAAAATGTCCTTTACTAAATTCTTGATATTTCCCAAGTAGAAAAAGGAACTAAAATAATTTGTCGACTCTTTAATAAAAATGGAACATTAATATTATAATTAATATTATTTTTTTATTTTAGAATTTCTTAAGGAAGATAACTATGAAAAATAATCAAAAGTTTAAAAAATTATAAAACTTATTAATTTAATATTTTTAATGCTTGGTACTTTTCCGTTATACGGGTGCAATGAGAAAAGATGTCAAATAATCGTTATTCGAAAAAAGTGAAAAGTCGCCAAAAAAGGCAAAAAATTATGTCAAATTTCAAGTTTAAATACGTGAAATTCAGTTTATTCACTAGGCAACTTTGTTCGCGCTTTATTCAAACTGGCGCCATTTATTTTTCTATTCGCTTCACTTGGCGACTTGACTCGTGTTGGGCTCACATTGGCTATATCTTGAGCCCATATAATGGAAAACTAACGAAAAATCATCCCGAACATATTCATTTACCAAACGTTTTATCAAATAGTTTATTTCCTTATAATTAATAAAAATGTAAAGATATAGTTAGGTAACATATTTGAAATATAGTTTAAATATATTTTTTCTTCTTATAGTGAAAAAAGAGGTTTGGACCTTGGCCTGTCTCGTGGATTTTCTGGCAGCCAAGCAGCCAAACATCTGATGGGTTTGTCTGCAGCTAGCTTCGCCAATGGACCAGGAAGGAAACGTCGTTTCGCCGACGAAACCCAATAAAATGATTCCTTATGATTTTTGTATAAATCAAAAAGCTTGTCTTCGTCATTTTTTGCACTTCCTTCCGTAACATTATCCTTTCAGATGAACTATGTGTGCCAAACCTTGTAATATATCAGTAGAATCTTTCTCTAAATTATTTTCGTCGAATAAAGAAGTTGGGATTTACAGATGTTTATTGTAGTGTTGTAGAAAAAATGTCACAATTTTTTGATTTGTAGTGTTTAGACTCAATAAAAATTTCTGCTGCGCAGAATTTGTGTGTATTTCTTTTTAATTTTTCTCTGTCGTTTTTTTAAAAAGGAATGAGGCAAAGAATACTCAAGTAGCACAAGATTATTCTTTAAAATAATAAATAAAGTTATTAAAAATATTTAGCCATATTAAGCAAAAATGTACGCGTTATCTACTTATGCAGCTTATGAATTTATAGTTCAAAAAATAAGACAGCACCAGAGAAATAGAATAACCAAAATCATGGTTCTATTAAAAACCATCTTTTTAAGAAATGACATGTAAAAATATTTGTAGAACTGAGATTAATTTAGGAAGAGAAATTAATTTAGATTATTAGATAAAGTTTATTTCCTCAATTCATTAGCAAATCAAGATATTTCTTTTATAATTTGAATATAATTGAAATTGTAATGAAAATTTTATCGGAAAAATCAGGCAAGAAATTATGCCACCCTTTTTTTCCAGCACACTTTTGGTTAGGAAAATATTACCTGAAATTATAAATGGTAATACTAAATGTGATTATGAAAACAATATTATTTGATCAACGTGTCTCATACACAAAGTTCATTTATGAGAATGTATTGGGAATATTATATATTATATATGCAAGGTGTCTCACAAGATATGCAGCGTCTAATATTCTCAGATACAGATACACAACGTTCAGACGAGTATTTTGATAATGGTAGATAATGGCCACCTTCCTCCCCGGATTTTAACTCATGTGACTTTTTTATGAGGCCGTTTGAAGAAAGACACAATGTATCTTATACAGTCCTCAACATTGGATGGTTTGCGAGCAGCAATTGAAACTGATTTAAATGAAATTAGAACAGATGATGATATGTCCATGTTTCCATGGAAAGGGGGTCAGTATCTTCTGAGGGTAAAAACCCTGAGCATCCGAAGGCAGGAGTCTGACTTTTATCTCAAATAAAGACGAAACACACACACATTTGCTTGCACAATCCTTTTTAACAGAGGTGGCGGCACATTTACACATCTCACAGATGTAACAAATAACAACAACACCCGAACCTGGACTCTTACCTGGGATGCCTGGATCACGGGGAAGAAGCACAATCCCCAAACCAGGACGCCAACATCGGAACAGATGTTTTGCTGAAAACAATTGAGAACTTCGATTACTAACTTCGCCATTTTATTTGTTCGAGTGGTAGAAGTGTCGAAAATCTATTGCACTGAAAGTTGTCAATAAACATTTATTATTATTTGGTTTTGTTCTCATTATTTGAAGTTTTCATGACATAAGCTTCACACGTGATGTAATCTATACCGCTCTATTCGAAGACCCCATATATTATACATTCAAAATACTAGTCTTGACATGTTCTTTCCGAATCTGTTAAAATTAGACGTTGCATACTTTGTCGGACATCTGTATATATATTTTACCAAATCTTCAGACTTCTTCAGGCAAATCTTTTGGCTTTTAACTGAAACAGTTTAATTTCGTGCATATATATATTTATATATACCTCTCTTTTATGTTAATATTTTTGATTATAAGTATTTTATAACATTTAAAATACAACATGAACATATTCTCTTTCTTAAAGAATAATTACATTTTGTTGACGTTCAGATATCACTATATATTGATATTTTTTATCTGTAAGGAGCTTTTTTGTTTCCTTAGAGAAGAAATGATTTTTAAGAAATGAAATACAGTTTAAAAACTTACACTCTTTTATTCGAAAGATTTTGCACACAAATTAAAGAAAAAAAGTATTATTTTTACTTATCATGAGATTATTGCTTGTAATCTCATGACGAATATTTTCTAAATCATTGAGAAATGCCATTTTTCATTTATAATAAACACATTATGAAATATGGTATTCTGAAGCAGAATTATATAATTTATCTATTTTTAATGAAATATTTTACAGAAAGACTTTGTGTTTGAAATTCTGCAATAAATTGCATAATTATTTTTTGTTTGAAATAAAATTTGTTTCATTTATAAGCAATGGTTTTATTTAATAAAAAATTTAAAAGGGAAAATTTTACATTAAAAAAAAATTTGAAGTGATTTTATGAAATTTTGTAAATTCTCCCATTTCGAAAAATTTTGATGCATTTTCATTTATTGAAAGCATTTTTTTTTTCAATTAGAAGATGCCAATTAATCTAATTAATTCTTAAAATGTAAGTGATATTACATATGTTAATATAACTACAAATATGACTTTTAAATATCATTGCCAATTATGGCTATTGTGTTATAAAAATTCAAACTCAATCCAACCAATATGAGCTTATTAGTTTTACTATCACATTGCTGTATTTATTAATAATTTGACACTTTTGGCAACCAATTGATTTCCAAGGATACCGGTTTTTCTGACTAGTAAAACTTTAATATAAGATACATTTATTTAAAATTCTAATAACATTTCGTTATGTTATTAGATAAAACTCAAAAATGTGAATATAATCAGGCTTATAAACGTTAATTTCAATGTCAACAGAAATACGTAATTGAAAAACTTAGATAAAACAATGAAATCAGTTTGAATTTCATCATAACAGTAAAAACGTTGTGATAAATTCACTGAATCAATTTTTTTAAAGAAAATAAATGTACCAGAATGAAACTGTGCCATAAATATTTTGAAACTATCTAAAATTTAGTTTTATAACCATTTATAAAAATAATAGATTCCATATTTACATACATTTGCAAAATTACTTTCTTATGTATTTATACAAAACGATTTCCTTTTTGTATTTATCTTCATTCCATCGTATTTTAAATCAGTATTCAATATTTGAAATAAAATAATCCAATTTTAAGCAAAGCAAACTTGGAGTAATTCTGATTTTTAGCTAGTTGGTGACAATTTCCTGTTCCAGAAACTTTATAATAATCAAATCATCATTACAGATTGTGGTATTTTTCCATTTTAAGAGCAAAACGAAAAAAGTTGAACAAATAATCTTTAGTCTGAAAAAGTGAAGAATTGCCAAAAAATCCCCAAAAATGCAAAATTATGTTAAATTTAACGTTCTAATTCGTCAAATTCACGCTTCTGACGTGGTTACTTTGTTCACGTTTTGTTCAAATTGATGACATTTGTTTTATCCATTCGCTTAGCTTGACGACTTGACTCGCGTTTGGCTCACATTGACAACATCTTGAGCACATATAACTGAAAAGTACCTAGTTTGTATACCAAATTATGTTTGTAAAACTATGCAAATCAAAGGAAAATTATACAAGAACGAATCATTATCATCAAAAAGTAATATTCAAAGCTTTAAGATAATATAAAATTCCCTTTTCTGATATAGGATTTCGAAAGAGGAAGAATCAACATACCAACACCATGTTTAATTAATATTTTAAATCACTTTCGGACTTTGAAATACAAACAAATACTTCTAGTATAAAGAGCAAATGCTCAAAATTCCATCAAGATATGAATAAAAAAACTTTAGATTTATATAAAGAACATACAAGAAACACGTTCCAACTTAAAGAGATAAAGTTCACATTGATTGCAATTTATCATAAGGATATTAGTTGTTTTAAATATTCTAAACGTTGTATCAGACAAAGAGAGCAAACACATTTTTCAAAATTGCTTCTAATTCAAATTCTAATTTTCTAATTCAATTTTTAAAAAAAATTAAGTTGAAATTCGAGCTCTCGAGCTGAAACACGAACAACATGATATTAGGGAAATCATTTCTTAAATTTTTTTCATTGTAATACTCCTGGTTTCCAGGTGAAACTTAACAGAGGTTGGTTTTTAGAAAAAAAAAGATCAGCAGTATAAACAAGTCTCCACTTCTGCACTATCAAGAGATAGAAATCTATGACTTTAGATAAGTTGATGAATCAACTGATCATTTTTAACCCATTTCAATGTGATAGCTTCTATGTTGAAGATAATTCCTAAAGAATTAAGGTGGGAATAATCTTGTGTCCATTTTCTGCATATACATGTTACTGTTAAAGCTCTAATGTGCAGATTAGACCATTTGCTTTGTTGAAATGCAAAATCAAGAGCTTTTCTCATTTTAACTAGTTAATGTGCATATTAGGATCTTTTGCATCGATAAAATTCCAAAATGTGTTTCACTAGGTAATGTAGCTAAGAATGGGTTTTATAAATTTGGTACTAAATCAGATTTTTTAAAACAATGTATACGAGATCGGGATTAAGCGCTTAATTAATCTGAATTAAGATTTTTAACGAAAAAAGATGTTACTGCTGTAGAAATATCTTTACTTCAAACCATAATAAAGCAATTCCTTTTTACCGAGAAACTTTCCAAAAAACTGTATCTACCAATCTAAATGTTCCACAAGTAGCAGTGCTTGTCACAAAAAAGCAATTGGTATACAGCTCAATATGCCACTGATCATTAAATTCCAATAAGAACTAAGCATAATATTATCATAGATTTCGCAAATTAATTTCTTTAATTTTAATAATATGTTTAACCCTTTTATTTGATAAACATCATTTAATTTAGGCGTGCAGGAACGTAGCTGTTGTTCCATCAAATTTATTTAAACTTTAACGAGTGTCTGGTAGGAAATATGTAAATTATATCGAAATTCGCAGATTACTTAGGTCAAATGAAAAATGAAACAATTTTCCATACTTTAACAGATTAAATTAGTTAACTTATTTTTTCCCTTTAACGGTGACATGCACATAAAATATAGTGCTATATAGAATGGGATAAGTTGATGAAAGAAACCATTTCTGTACCAAATCAATTAAATTAATCAATGAAATTAAAATCACTGTAATATTTTATTGATAACTTAATATAACAATAATTTAAATAATAACTTCTTTACACTATAACCAATTAAAAATTTAACAAAACACAAGTGTTTGGGTGAAAAGAGTTAAATATTTCAAGGATTAAATTACGTGCTTATATTTTAATCAAGTATTTATTTGAAAAATTTCCTGGGATTTTTAGATGAACTTTGATAGCTGTCTAGTTGAAACAAGGTGAAATTAATAGGTAGTCTAAAAGTATCAACTTCCGTTAAGAGATCTAAGAGATCAACTATGCTGAGAAATTGAGACGAGAGAGATTTTATTTGTGACCATTATATACTAATTCAAGTGTAACATAAAATGTCATTTACTAAGGTTAGAAATTGAAAGAATATTCACTTATGCAAATATTAATTGAAGTAATTGAAATTTCCATATACCTGACTTCTCTAAAATGAGTTCATCTATTTCATATAAATATGGTATTAATTTTATTTTGATGAACTATTGGATTTCAATATCTCTCAAAGTAGTCCCCCTTTTTCTGATTTAGAAAAAAAATTGAAACCAAAAACTATACTTTCATTAAAAGAGGATATTCACAAAGCTTCACATTTAAAACATACATTTCATAGAACGTTTTTTGCCACACCACTTGCTAAGGGGGTACTTTTTTAACTTCGTTGTTTTCTTATTCTCTCAATTTATTTCAATTCCATGAAAGAAGTTCATACCTTCTAATGATATATTTACACCAGGGGGGGGCAACTCAAATAAGAAAGATGTTTCCGGCATGGTGGATGGTTCTCGCTATACTGGATTGCACAGGAAAAGAGGGGGGGTGTAGTTCCTCCCAATGATGGGGCATATCGAACATACTTTCTTGGGGAACTGTTTTACCGTGGCTGGGGATACCCTTTAGGATTCAACACAGATCCCTCCAGGGTTGCTGTTAAGTTTTTTTTTGTCCGTATGAGTCTGTGATATGACTTCTAACGGTATTAATTTCAAAACTAACCTTATTCTACTTACATGTTGACCATTTTATGATGAAATCATAGGAAAGGAATAAAATTGAAATATTAAGTATTATCCTGGTCATTGTTTGACCAAATATATTATGTAGCATCAAACAGAAGTGCTTTTCCCAATGAATGTAAACCTGGAAATTTTTTTTAAAAATTTCAAATTCAACATCAAAGAATTTTTATAATGCATTTCTACATTGCATTGACATTTTGACATTGTTTTAATCTGACTTTTAACAGAACTATGCTTTACAGAAAAATACATGGTTTCTCTTGGTTATATACTTCTAGGAGCTATTATGTATACTCACACAAATCCAAATCTCTTAGCAACACAAAATCATATGTGGTTTTCACGTGCAGGTTTAAAGTGCGTGAAATGTCCAAGTATTCTTCCAAAGATTCTTCATTTCATCGATACTTCATAAGAATGATGAAACATAGCCAATGACGTCACGATTTCCCAGCAATCTGGTAACGTCACGATTTCCCAGTGACATATTAACACTTATTTGATGTCATCAAAGTAAATTTAGGTAAGCATATGTATAGTTCATACCAAAGTTGTAAAAGAACCTTAAAAATCGATATAAAATGCATTTTGCACTACAACTGGATGATAATGAAGCAAAAAGTAAAAAGTAAATCAACGATCGCAGATTTCAGTTTATTATGAGAGAACATGATTATTAGTCATTTGTCAATTAATTTAAGTTATTAAACAGTTTAAACAGGTTTGAAACTATCACAAAACTTCCCTACACACACGCGCGCTTTTTCAAATGATAAACTGTCTATCAGCAAATTCCTAAACATGTTAATTCAAATAGAATTTTGAATTGCTATTTTCTAATTTCTGAGATCATAAAACAGTTTTATAAAGGATTAATCTTAGAGCAGGAGTCAAATCCTTCAATGTTCCCCGCTTAAGAATGATTTGCTCCTATAAATTAATTTCCCCACTAGTGAAAAGAAAAAAAAAATGAATTTATCAAAACTGTTGTTAAAAGCAAGTGAAGTATTTTGAGCCTATTATAAAAAATATTTACTTTCCTTTGAAAAACATTTCATTCCATGAAAATAAGAGTTATGATATCACAGTTCTACATCAACCTTTTAAAAATGGATCTGCTTCCAAAGAAGTATAAGTAATAATAAAGCAAAACTGGTAAAAGCAGGTCAATATTTTCAAAATGCATCTGCTTTCAAAGAAGTATACATAATAATGCAATACTGGTAAAAGAAGGTAAAAAATATATGCGATTAAAAAAATTGAGGAATATTGCCATTTAGGCTTTATTCATTGCCTACGCGATTAACAGCTTCTGTAATGTGTTGCATTCCATCATTCAACACCTCTTACCGAAAACAGAATCATGTTATCATATGTTGTAAATGAAAGGAAAGAAAAGGGAAACGCAAGAGAGCAAGCGAATGATGTCAAATTATTTTCTTTTAATTAAATATTATAATATTTTGATAATTCATCTATCGAAAACATCGAAAGAAAATACGGGACAAAGAAAAAATTTTATATGGAAAATAATGCAGTACTATGCATTTTAGATACAAATTTTATTCTGCTGATGTCATTTCTGGCATAGCGTCTTTATGATTCATTCTATATATCCACTCTCTGCTCACATGTACAGTCATAATGCCAATACTTATGCTGTTTGGAATTCACTATAGAATGCTGAAATGGGTAAACTGCCAAAACAATCGGTATCTCCGCGTGTATATAACGCTATCTACAGTGACTGCTACGTTTTTTTTTCTATCGTCTATAATTTTTCAGAATATGTGGCTTTTATTTATGAAATCAGATTAAAATTATAAATGTTTTGTATATAAAAAACAATTTTAATCGCAGGTGCAGACTAACAGTTTTTGAAATAGAATTCTAAAAATAAGAGCATTTAAGGATGCGTTCATCTTTAATTGCGGTATATTGATTTTAAATGGAGATTTTTATCTCTTTTCTTCAGTAATTTCAATACCAAGAATATAAATTGTGTGAATTTAATTAGAAAAACAATAGTAGAAAATTCGAAAAGATCAGAAAAAAATGGAAGAAATTACTCAGTTAAAGCTCAAAGGAGTATTTAGTATTTTAATTACTTCTGAAATTGAGAAATTAAATGAATTCATTTAGGTTGGTAGATTTGTTTTAATATTAAGAATATTATACTTGAAATAAATATTAGGCAGAAATTTACTTCTTTTTCATACATGTTTAAATTCCTTTTTAATTCGAATTGAAACTTTGATATTTTTAATAATTAATTATTATATCTTTATTGTTAATAATTATGTATTTAAATGATTTATTTTATGAGTTTTACAACATTCTGAACTAGCAGAAAAAGAAAATTATAAAATTATTTAATTTTAATTTTTAAATTATTTAAAAAATATGGTCATTTTTTATTTGCAAAAATAAATGAGTATCTTTAAAACTAAAGATAATCAGAATCGAAATACCAAATCGCTGAAAAACACAAAACTATATAAAGCCAAATGAATGCGTCCACATTCAATTAAATATGTTAGAAAATATGAGAAAATTCTTTGCATTCAAATTGCCATAAATAACAATGTCAATATCAATATGTTATTGAATAATATATTTAAATCGATAAAGTTAAGATGTGTAAATAATTTCAACAATGTTTACCTTAGTTATTAAGTTTATGGTTTATAGCAACACGAAATTAATAACTTTCAGAATACTGAAACGAACATTTTACAATCCAAAATTATTCCAATCCAACGATTCCATGTTTGAGCGGTTACTTAAATTGCATTTATTCCATAAATATTTATAATGAAAAAAAAAGTAATTTTATGAAAATTTATTGTAGGAAGAATTATTTTCCGCTAGAAAAGTCTGCAAATAAAAGAAAAATATCGATACGAATGCTTTCTTATACTGAATGGATTTCAGCTAGTGTTGAATATTTAATGTTTCGGTCTGAAAATACATCGCTTAAACACAAGATTTATTGCGTCCTGTATTTAATTACGCAACGCTGACACTTCAAAGAACTCGGCTTTTCTTCATGTTTTCAATTTAAAATTCACAGTTTGAGATCTGCATATCATTTCTTAAGCTTCGTTATCAATCATTTTTAAAAAAATGGTTTATAAAAGCAACCCTTTTTATTCGTGTGCAGCAAGAAAAACGCCGCGTGGTCTTTAAAGAAATTGCCTATTACATTTCAAACTTTTCATGGCGTCAAGTTTAAATATAATCAAATAAAATTAACTGCCACTAGCTGAAATTTATGTTTTCGATGAAATCTTCTTTAATGCTTTTTCTTTGAAACGCCTTTGATGTTACACAAAATATTTAAATTCACATAATGCACTTTTCCAGAAATTTTTAGGTATTTTATGATGGTAATA
This sequence comes from Argiope trifasciata, assembly GCA_026543055.1. NCBI lineage: Eukaryota > Metazoa > Arthropoda > Arachnida > Araneae > Araneidae > Argiope > Argiope trifasciata. The sequence goes on from JAPMOQ010030048.1 coordinate 2,654,121, forward strand.
GTATGTTATTATTATCAAGAAACTTCATGATATTTTATAATTTTATGTTTTTGCTTGAAAAAATAGTTAATAACAAGTAATAAAAATACATGTTTTCAAAATAAAACTTACTATTGATAATATTTTCTTATAATGCTGTACTTATTGTAAATTTGAATATTAAATAGTTTTCGCTGATAATATTTGTATTTAAAAAAATCAAATAGCTTTTTTCTGTCATAAAAATGAATGAAATAATATAAACTATTTTTTTTCGTAATTGATAATTTATGTTGTAGTTTGAGAGAAAAAAACTCTTCTGCAAACATTTTCTCTTATTTACTAATATTTTCATATAAGTTTTATTATCATCATATCAAGCTACTGGTTTCAGAATTTTGCAACATGCTTCCTTTTTATAAATTATTGCATGTGTTCGAATGGAAGCTATTAAAGTGAGTTTATATTCTTAACACAGTTATTTTTAAAGAACTTTAACAAAAAGTAATTCATTTTTTAAAAATAATTTATCGTTTTACGATTATCTGAATTAAAAAAGAATAAAGTTCTCTAGTACATCATTATAGGTTAGATTTTTTGAATTATTGAAAAATTACCATCAGAGTCATTTACAAAAGAAGAGCAGAATATTATGTATTTGCAGACCACATTTACTTTAACACAACTTTTAATTACATACGGTAGTCTTATATTAATGAAAAAACTTATTTAAGCAAAAATTAGAACTTTTCTTATCTTTTGATCAAAAGCAATCGAACATTTTTATCCAATCAATGGATGTCGTTAGAAATTTGATTGCGTTTTTTGGCGGATTTTCTTGAGTGGGAAAGAAAGCACGATATTATCTAAAATAGTTATGGTGCATTCTGCCTTTATCTAACCAAAATCTTCTGAGAAGATTTCTATTCAGATTTTTCGCTAAGAAATCTGCTTTGGTTGATCTCCTCGTTATTTTTTTTAAATATTTAATTGCAAATTTTTGGAGACACTGCCTCTATAAAGTAATAAAATTTTCCCTACATTAAATAAAAATTTATAATAAAATAACTTATTTGAAAGAAAGTTTATGACATAACCTTCTTTCATATATGTTATGTAATATTAGCATAAACTCATGCTCATTATATTAAGCAAAAATGACTACCTGAAAATGCTTCGGATATTTATAGTTTAAAAAAATTTAAAGTTTAAATGTAAAAACATTTTTTTTTCATATTTCTAAAAAGACACTTTGCTAATATGCTTATTTTGTAAATTCATATAGGTATTCGTCAAATATTTTTAAGCTGAGAACTCTTTTCCTAAAACCATCCATTTGATAAATAACATTTTATTCAATAATGATACTTAGTTTTCAATAGGAAACTCAAAATTTCTAAACTTTAATTTCCGCAGGTTGAGGCCAACTCCTGGTATCATTGATGGATGAAATACCAAAGAATACTCAGGAATTTATGTATTTCAAGAAGTTAATAGAAATATTTTGTACAAGGAAATGAATGATACTTACGAGATTTTGAATCAGTATAAGTTCTGAAGATATGTTTCGGAAGTGGAATCATTACCTTAATATGCTTGTTATTCATTCTGCATAGTAAAAAATAAGATTTTTTCAAAGAATTCTAGACTACTGATTTTTGCTCTTCAATCTATCTTGCTTAGTTAGAAAAATACCCCCAGAACTTTTTTCAACCAGACTTTTCGTACTAAATTTTTATTTACCCAACTAAAAATTATCCAATAATTATTTAAAAAATGAATATATGGCATTTCTTTTTAGGGGTAGCATTTTTGGATTAATAATTATTGTTTTTTTTTCACTTGATAATTTTAAATTTCTCTCCGTGCCAAAACATTTCCTCTAGTTTTCATTCGATTTCCATAAATATTTTGCTTTTATTAAACTCTATAAATAAAAATTTAATACTTAGATAATAAACCATATATAAATAATTATTTATTAATGTAATAAATTAATATTTTAAGGGTAATTCTTTTTGAGAAATATTAAGTTAAAACTTACTTTAAAACAAAATATCGGCATTTTTCTCATATTTCAAAACATTTCAAAATTAACAAATACTCTAAAATGTTAATTTTACAGGTATCCAGACTTTTTCATATTATTTATAAAGTTTCATTATCATAACTGTCTGAAAATTACATAGAACATTTTCTAATATTTCAAGAAAGAAATTAGATAAGCTAATTAATTATTCAAGTATTAAAAAAATATTCGAAGATTTAAATGAAATGTATGAATTTTTAATTTAGCTTTCAATATATTTACATTAAAAATTAAAAAAATACTTATTTTTATTTTTTTAAATATATTTATTTAAAATGAATATTTAAAAGTTATAACTCTGGGGATGCACTAATAGAAGAAAGGGATTGGATATACGATTAATTAGGTAATATGAATAATTAATGCACATTAATAATATTCAAAATAAATAAAAAAATTCCTGTAAAGAAAGGTTTAAGAAATGCTTTTTAATTAGTTTGGTATAAATTTTGAAGATTTTTCTGAAGTGCAACATGAAGGATAAATTATTAATTTGCATGCAAATAGTTAAATTCATATTAAATCTAATCTCTTGTTTGCAATGCAAGGACATTTCAACTGACAATGTTAAGATCCATTAAAATCGTACATTAAAAAAATAATAAATTGGAAATAAAATATTATTAAAAATTACTTCTTATTTATCTGGAGCTTCGTTTGAAATAAAAGTTTTTAAAATTAAAAAACTTCAAATATATTGGGTTGTTCTGAAAAACATTTCGTTTTTTTTTGTCAAAATGAAAAGAAATTTTCGTTTAATGAATAAATTATTTATTAAATTATAAAATTGCCATTCTGGTCTAATACCTTTTGCCATATTTTTGGTAGTAACATGATTACACGCTCGTAAAAGTTTTGGTCTTTGCTGCAAAAAAAAACTGATCGAGGTGGTTTTTGGCCTCCTCATTTGAAGGAAAAATTTTGCAAATCAGTTCTGGTACTGATGTACTGTTAACACATCTTCTCCACACATATTGGCTAATTTATTTCTGGCTTGACAGCATTTTTACCTTTTATATAGCAAAAAAGAAAAAAATGACGAAAATGCTGTTTATTGCTCTCCATATTTAAAAGGGCACCATCCAAAAACTACTGCGAAGAATCAGCTGCACTTTTTCACACTCAAGCCTTGCTATATCAGCTGTTAAAACATAAAATGATTTTGCGGTTTAAGTATGAAATTGGGTGCGAAAAATACAATTAAATCCTCTGTCGGGAAAAAACGAAATTACTTTCCGAACAACCTAATATGAGTAAGAAACTGTATTATATTGTCAATAAGATGATGATACTTCTACTCATTAATCAACTTCATATTTTGTACAAAATTGATATATTCCCAACACCACCTCTAAAACTGCCCTTCTGCGGAAACATGTTTTTCAGGAAGAAACGCAACACCATTTAACAATGTTTAAATTATAGTTATATTATGACAAATAGTTAATCAGGCATGTGCACTTTATCTGCAAAAATAAGTTTGGCAGCATAACTTTCAAAGTTTGCTTCGGAAAAGTTTGTAAGCATTTTTATTAAGTACTTTTTTTCAGAATTTCAAGCATATGGTTTAGACACAAGTGAACTTCAAACTTTCGACATAAGCTGTAATGTCGTCATTCAATATTTAGAAACTTCGAATATATGTAATATTATTTTATTTCATAGATTTGATTTTATCTGAAATAGTTAAAATATAAGTAAGACATCAAACGATAATTCTTTTAACGATAAGGAATTTGTGCTATCAAGGAAGAAAATAAATTGAAATGTCATAGTATTTGTATTAATAAATCAAAGAATAAATGTCAAAAATTGGGAAAAAAGTAAAAATGAAGAGTCTATTTCCGCTCTACTTGGAAAACCAAAGTAATCCGAATGAAGTTTGTAAAGAAATTAAAATGGGAGCTAAAGTTCGCTACCTAAAGTTCATCTCTGATTACAGCTAGATCCTTCCATAGAAGGTATATTTTTTCCTTAGAATAGGGATAACTCGACCAAATGTTATTATTATATTTCCTGCTCTAAATAGAAAAGAGAGTCAGCTAACTTATCTAGGCAACATATTCAAGTATTTATCCCCATTAGAGGCTATGGATGCAGCTACATCCTTCCATAGAAGATACGTTTACTCATCAGAATAGAGAAAACTCGCCCCTCTGCAATAATTATATTTCTCTCCAAAAGAAACGAGAGTCAGCTGACTTATCCAAGTATTAATCAAAATTAGAGGCTACGGATAGATCCTTTCACAGAAGATATGTTTTGTCATCAGAATAGAGATAACTCGTCCCTGTGTTATTAATAATAATTATATTTCCTTCTACAAGAAACGAGAGTCAGGTGATTTAACTAGTCAACATATCCAATTACTAATACAAATTAGAGACATCGGATAGTGATGTGGATGTAGTTAGATTCTCCCACAGAATGCTCATCTTGCCATCAGAATAGAGGTAACTCGACTCTATACGATTATTGTATCCCCCCTCTAATAGAAACGAGTCAGCTGATTTATGGAGGCAACAAAACCAAAAGTACTAATCCACACTAAAGGTACGGATAGTGATGTGGATGCAGCTAGATACTTCCACAGAACATACGTTTAGTCCTCAGAATAGAGATAACTTGACTCTATGTTATTATTCAATCCACCAATAGAGCCGAGGACCATACAACTTATCTAGATAATGTCCAAGCTCTAGTTCGCATTAGAAGCTACGGCTAGTGATGTGAATACGACTAGATCTTTCCACAGAAGGTACATCTTGTCATCAGAATAAAGATAACTCGATCCTATGCAATAATTATATATCTCTCCAAAGAAGCGAGAGTGACCTGATTTATACATACAACATATACAAGTATTAACCCACATAAGAAGCTGGGTTTAGTGATGTGAGTAAATACTCCCTTCTCTCAACATGGTATCAGAAAGAAGTCGATTCGACTACATACTATTACTATACTTCCAGAAAGAACTAGAGACAGTTAAATTATCCAGAGCTTTAAGCACATTCACATGGTACACTGTAAAAGTAACTAAAACAATGTAGGAACAATCATTACCTAGAATAAAAATTGATTATTTCAATACAGCAATCAAAAAGGCTTTTAAAAATAACTTATATAACACAGCAAACAATGTTTATATACTGTGGTTTTAAATAATAAAACAAATTGATTTGGGATTCGTTTCATTTTTGATGGTTACTTGTAATTCTATATTATTTTTACTATGCAATACAATTTTATTTAATTTATTGTTTATAAATATATAAGTTAGTAAACAATTTTTCATTCGCTTCTAAATGATCTAAAACTTTGAGATTTATACACCAATAATTTTCAATGACAACATATAATTTTTATATCTATAGAATTTGATTTTAAGTTAATCAATTAATTTGTTGAATTTTCTGGGCAAGTGTAATTGAAGCTCATTTAGTTATCAATACAAGTAAAAAAAAGTAAATTTCATGATACCATAAGTTTAAAAAAACCAATTATAAGCGATGTACTAAAATATTAAATGATTTCTTAAGCAATTTTATATTTAGCATACTAATAACAAGACATTTTTGAAGAAAAAAAATTGCCTTTTTTTGCATTAAAATTTTTCACTATATGTCATATATTTGAGGAAAAAATAGACGCATTTTTTAAATTACTTCCTCAATATGTGCATTAAAATAAAATAAAACTTTAACATGAATTAAATAATAACGATTCATTGCAATGGAAAATTAAAGAACGTTTTCCTAAAAGGTACTATATCAGAAATATTTTATCTTTTAAAAAAATCAAAATAAATAGTTAATTGTACATTTATTATGTTGAGTAAGGCAATTCGTAATTGCAGTTTTTTTTACAACTGTTATTGCGAATACTTCTTAAAAAATTTATGAATAAATTAATTTTGAATTTTATTTTGGGTGATTATATGAAAGGTTTAAAAGCTGAGTATATATTATCCATAACAGTATTTGAAAATTGTTTTTTTAATGAAAAAGAAAATAGTATGCATGAAATAATAGTATCCATAAAAAATGCCGAAACCTACTTTTAAATTGTTCTCTTTTAAGGAAAATCATATAAAAATGTTTAATTCTAGAAAATAAGATATTACATAACTAAATTATTCATTTTATTTAAAATGCTTAAAATTATAACCAGAAAAAGGTATAAAATTCATTAAAAGGTTCAAATTGATGGCGTGAGTTTTTTGTTTCGCATTTAAAAAATTTTTCAATGTACAATTTGCAAAGCGAATGCCGTTTTAAAACTGGTATCATTTCATCAATAGTAAAGTTTCTGCGATGATTTTCATGATTCTTACTCTAATTTTCATGATAAGTAAAGTTATAAAATTTTTATTAAAATATAAATAAAAATTGACTGTACCACTGAAAAATTTAAATTCGTTTGAATTTCACTACAACAATCCAAACAGTTTTGCTAATTTTGCTGAATGTTAAAATTTGAAATATATACGACATTTAAAAATATATACATGAGGTTTTGCCACTTTATCACTTCAAAGATAATGTCTCCGTTTGCATCAGAATTATCGCAAATAATATTAACAAATCTATCAATAAATATTAAAAAATATTAACAATAAATATTAACAAATCCATCAATTTTAAACTTTAGCAAATCTGTTCATTAACTAAAATTATAGTTAAAATTTTGAAAACAAAATAATTTCCTTAAAATGCATTTACAACCAAAAGAATAGGTATTTACTGACTTTTAACTATTTACAATGGTCTATCTAATGGAGAATTGCATTATGTACTTAATATCTTTAATATTGTTTATATTTTCCTTTTCTTATACCAATACTTTTCGTCATAGTATAACACATATGTGGTAAATATTTAAAGATTGCTTAGGTATCTGAGTGATTACTGCTCTTTAATTAGATGCAATTTTAGTATTTTATAACAATATTAATTATTTCCGTTTCAGATAACCGTAAAGGACAACTCCAACCCATTTGATACAGATGGAATATTTATATTCCGGGATACCCCAGCGATATAGGGGGAACCGAAGTTGTGTTCTAAGGATATACACCGCTTACAGTTCAAACTCTACTATGGTAAACATGTCCAATCATTGGTAAAGGTAGACAATCCCAAACCCATTCAATCTCATCTAGACGGCAAGAACCTACCACGGGTTGAAATCTTCTCATTACCATATCTGAAGTGTCCTTTGGGGTAAGAGTTTCAATCTATATGAAATAGACTGATAAAGTAAATACCACAAGATTCAACAACACACACGCTTATTTTTACAAGATTTTCTTCATAAAAGATTCCTAATCACAAACACTTTAAACACTGCTCAGTTTTGGAGAAATCATTTCCATCAAGGATCCAATTTTACATTAGATTAAATATTGTTTGGAAAGAAGCCAAATTTTAATCTATTTAAAAGTCTGAAGAAGTATTTATTAATCTTTTGTTTCAACCTTGTGATTATCGAAGTCTTTCAATAAATTATTTCTTATAAGAAGTCTAAAATATGTTAAATATTCTGCAGTACACAATTTTGTAAAATATTCTCTGTTCAACCAGAAGATAATGTTAACAGCTTGGTTTCGATGAACACTTTTACCAAGATTTATGAGGACTCAATGATGCAGAAACTATGCTTCTAACGATAGAATTTGAATATTTAGACCATCATTCGAGTTCTTGAGAGGATTACGTGGAAGTTCTGAATAGGATTTTGAGACTTATTTATAGGATCAAAGCACAGAATTGGAAAATACAGGAACAGCTGAAAGGATAAGTATTTAGCTCCTTAAGATATGATAAAATATATTTTATAGAGTAAATCTAGTAAAAGGAAATTGAATTCTTTAATGATGCAGATTTATACTTTCATACGTTCCCGTATGAAATTCATGCATTTGTACATTTTCAAAAGCCATATCAGTACAGTCATGTCCCAAAGTTCTGCAATAAGGGGAATAGCTTAGAAATAAGTTAAGTATGACATCTCACTTTGCAATAAACAAATGATACAGATGGTACAAATACGAATTTCAAAGGGAAAGAACCCATTTGTTTAAAAGGAAAATATAAGAAGAATGCAATAAAGAATGTAAGCTACATATACACTATGAAAGTCACGCAGTTTCACGTTTTGAAAAGCCATGACAGTACAATCATGTCCCGAAGTTCTGCACAAGAGAACAAGAGATAAACACATAAGTTGGAATTTAATTTTGCTTGTAAATAAATACTAATTTTGAGGGCAAAGAAAACATTTAGTTAAAAGAAAAAAAGTGCAACAAAGAATGTCTTTCATAAGGACTATGAAGTTTATGCAATTGAAATACCATGTGAATACAGTCTTGTCCTTAAGTTCTGCACAGGGGAACAGGTGGGAAGCAAGTAAGTAAGAATTAAACTTTACATATAATAAATATGAGTGTTAAGGGTAAAAGAAACATTTATTTAAAAGAAAAATGTGCAATAGAGAATGTAAGTTTCATAAACATATAAGTAATTCATATACGTAATATAGCAGTAATAACACAATTTCGAATTTACACATTAAGGTATCCGATTGTTTAAAAACACTGATTATCGACTACTTTGGTTAATGTATCCGATTACGTAAAAAAACTGATTATAAACTACATTCGTTAATTTTTTATTATTGTTGTTTCTTGAAGTTCAAACTTTGCTCTTTCCAAAACTTTCTCCTTTCTAAGAAAAGGAAGGCCTGGTCTATCATTCAGGATCACATTTTTCAGCTAAATTTGTCTTTAACTTCAATTTTCTCAAAACTTTCATCAAAAATTCTCCACCATTAACATGATATCTCAAAATCTAATAAAGGTAGGTAAATAAAACTTTCAGCGTGTGTTTTGAATAAAAATGGCAATGAAATGAACCAAAAGTTTTATTGTTGGTGAAATACTATTTAACTGTTTATATATACTGTTGGTGAAATGCCATTTTATAGGCATTTTTAGATAAAATAAGTTGTGAATTTAAGGAAAAAATGCATATATACTTATATTTTTACACAAAATTCAATCAAAAAAAAAATTCTTAGATTTTGGCTCATTTCCTCCAATATTATATTCTATAACTTATGAATAAAGAAAAATGGATATTTGCATGACAATTTTTTGTAGAGTGTTAACCATTTTGGTTACATTTCACTAAAATTTTCTACACATTTTCCTATTTCTTAAGATGTATTATATTTTCAAATAATTTTTTTGTATTTATAGTATTTTTTATTAGGATTGATAATGCATTTAAAAACCATATTTTTATTTAGTTTTTAAAAAATGCAATTTTTCAAAATTTTTCCTTCGAACGTAATGGGATACCTTACCTTTTTTTTACCTTATTAACAGGTTATGTACTTTGATCATATAAAATATATATCTATTTAATGCACAAAAAAAATTTGATCACGAGAGATATAACGTACCTACTAGAAATTGATAAAAAAAACCCTCATCGAATTACTGATGATGATTTACTGATACTAACATTTATCGAATTACTGATGATGATTTGAACATTCAATGATTTTATTCGCTTTGAACTACAATTGCATAAATTTTCATAAAAATATCATTTATACTTTGTTAAATATAATGAGTTTTATGTAAAGATAACATATCATAATATTTAGTTTTCTTTGATAAGTTTTTCTCATATAAAATGCAAAGTTTTCAAATTATGAAAGTCTTACACAGTAAATAGCAAAGTATTATCCAAAATTTATAATAAAATTTAAAGAATAAGGTTTAAATATTTAAGGAAATACAATTAGTTTTATATATGATTCGTTATTAATTATGATTCACTTCCAGTTGTTCTAATTGCCTGCATTACATCATAGAATTGGTGTACTATTTGTTATTTTTTTACTACTACAATTCCTAAAAATATATAAAATGAGCTTCATTTCAAATTTATTGCAGCTTCCTGACCTAAATAAACTGTCCAACAACAGCTAAAAACAGCTCACTTCGCTTTGTTACTTTTACTTCCATTTTACTTCATTTATTGTATACTAGTTGCCTTTGATGACTAGCTGTTTCGCCAGGAACATAAGCTGCTTTTAATTTGAAATAAATCCTTCAGATATAACTTCATGTCCATGATTTTACAAATTATTTGACATTTTTCCGAAATTATCATTTAAAAAAATCCAATTTAATTTTTAATTTGTTAAATTTTTAATTAAAGTTTCAAATAAATTATTCCGAAATGTTAATTCCCACCTTCCAAGGTTAGTCTTATTCATCACCCCCATCCCCCAAAACACATGCATTTATATTTATTATTAGTATAGATTACACGACATTTGATACCAATAATCACTTAATAAAAAATTTCATTGAGACACAAAAAATTATTGCTATGTAATTTAAAAACTTAAAATTTATAATTATTTCAAAAAGAAAAGTGTATGACCACAAATAGATCCTAGAATAGAGAGAGAATTCAAAATTCATAACAATGTTTAGAGAATAATTTAATTCTTTTCGTTTTAGCTATCGAAAGAATGATTAATTACCTCATTTCGAAACAAAAGAAGCCCGATTAATGCATCATAAGCTTCACTAAATAACTAGCAAAGCTTCTAAACAAAAGAAAGAATTAATTCATAAAAAAAAGAAAATGCTTCTCATCTACAGAAACAACGTATATTACTTCAGAATGCATTGGCAATGAATTAAGTAATTATTTACCTTATGTAAAGTGCATCGATTCTTTCTTTCGGACGTGTTGCGTTTTATTGACTCAAGCTATTAGTCACGTACGAAGTTGTCACTGTAGTTATAGTCCACTGCTGGCGGAATAACAAAACAAGGTTCAACTCCCACAAAAGGGAAGAAACCGTTAGAATAAACTTAATTAGTGTAATTAAGTTCAGCTCTTGGGGTGCAATATATCACGATGGATTAAAAGTGCGACCGACATGACAAAGGCTCGAGAGAGTTTGAAATAAATTGTTGATTTATTGCGATAGATGGATGATTTATACTCTTACAGGAGTCTTGGAGTTATTGGTAAAAGTTATACACTTTGCTGTATACTTAAGTTTGAGATAAGCAAGGAAGTTATAAGTATGAAAGATAACTGAGAATGTGTTAAGTATGTTTATGCTCTTAAAGAGCAAACATTAAAAAAAATGGAAATTTTGATGTTAAATATGCTTTAAGTCTCCTACCAGAGTTTTATAATTGTGCCTTCTATAATTTCAAATGAATAATGCATTATGATAGAGAATAGGAGATGATTATGCTAGGATCTAAAAACCACTTGAAATTTGCTTGTTTTTTTCAGTTGGATTATACAAAAATATTTCCTTACAGTGCTTTTGAGGTTTAATAATGCAAAAATATACTTAAAAGGATTTGTTGTTGATGTTTTGACTTATGGTACTTTACAAGACCCCTCACAGTTATCTGTCAGCAATTTAAACCTCGTGAATTGCTCTTGTTTTTTTCAGTAGCACCAACTAAGGCCAAGAGAACGACTAGCTACTTCATACGTCACATTCCCTTGCTCAACTATTCTTTATTGGGGCGCGTATTCACACACTTCACAGATACACAGATGAAGAACGACCATGCCCGAACCGGAACGCCTAGATGACGGGGAGGTCGTGATAAAGGGACTTAAAGATTATTAAAGACGGTTTAAGCAGTCTTTATGGCGCATTTGTCTTTGACGTTTAATACCAGAAATTTTGCAGTATTATATTACAGTTTTCCTGTTTGCTCCTATATTTAAATAGCTATTCGGGAAATGCTACATTACCCACTCGATACATTTTGTAATTACAGGGTTAAAATGCTTGGGAAAGGTAATGATTTAAACAAGGCAAGGCAAGACAAAGCAAAAAAATATTTTAACAGTTTTGCTTTCGTATGCTACTTGAATGCAAATTTGCAACTTCATAGAGTTACAAGCTGGCGTCCTGGCATAGGAGTAGCGCATCTTCACAGTGAGATCTGGGCTTCACGGGTTTGAGTCCCGGATCCAGCATGATTGTTCTTCATCTGTGTTCTGTCAATGAGGCATGTAAATATGCCCATCCTAAAAAAAGCGGCTGTGCAAGTGAATGTGTGCGTCATCTTCATATGAGCTAGAAGTCAGACCTCTGCCCTATGAGTGCTCAGGGTTTTTTACTCTCAGAAGCTACTGCACCCCCTTTCCGTGATAGCACGGACTTGACCTCATCATCTTGAAGTTACAAAATTTTTGGTATCCAGTTATGAAGAACATTAATGTCAAAATTATTAATATTTCATTAAACGAGTTTTCATCTTAGTAATAGTGCATACATGAATTAAATATTTTTCAATATATCATTAGAGTTTTAAGAAAATAAACGTATAAATGAATAAAAAATCTTTTATATTTGCAATGGGTATGAAAAAAATTTTAATCAAAAAACTTAACAGAATAATTCTTTTATATTAAAAAAAAATTCAATTTAGAGATGTAAACATAGCAGCCTTCTACGATTGCCAAATATCAATATAGATTTAATTTAAGACTCAACTGTGTTTTTCATAGAAGTTGTTAAATTTCTCAGATGAATTTAGAATAATATTCATTTAACATTTGGACAATCTTTAAATCATATTAAAGTATAAAGGATTTTGCCACATATTGGTGAAACAGGAGGAAAAAAATTATTTACCACATTCGATAGATGCCATTTCCTAATACTATAAGAATTCGTATTTCTCTCTATCCCATTTACTGAGCTTTGCACATTCTTGTTATTTAAAGTTAATATCTCATAATTTCTTAATGTTCTGTGTTTATCATTAAAATAAATATTAATAAATTATTATTAAATTATACAGAAACCATCTAGGGAATAATTTATTTATCTCAGTTGCTTATTTAAGGATTTCAGTATATTATTTGACTACTGGTCACAAAACGGAAAAATCCTTTTCAAAAATTCTTTCTGGTTTCTAAAGCAAAGAAATCTTTTGTAGAATGCGATTGTTTAAAACTTTAAATTTTAAAGATTTATCTATGTATTGTTTATTAAGCTACAAGAGTGCAGGAATGTAAAAATATTTAAACTTTTTAAGAAAAAAGTATACATGATTTTATTTTCGAATTAAAGAATATATGTACCAATGGACCTTTCGAAAATTTGAATCCTTCGAATATTATAAAAATAGCAAGAAGTAATATTCCTTCTACTATTCTCGAAGTCTGCTAAACTGCTCTCTAACAGCAGTTAATCAGTTGGTAGACAAACATATTTTGAGCTAAGTTATCCAAAATTGATTGCAAGTAATAATTTAATTTTACACATATACAAGCATGTTTGGTTAAAAAATTTAAAAAAAAAGAGTAAGTTGGACGGAACCAATTTGTATTGGTGATAGAGTATTTAATCGGTTTCAAAGTTAAGAAGTTTCTACAGATATTCTTTAATAATTTTCAGGAATAAACGATTTTAGGATCGAAATCCAATTCCATCTGCGATTTGCCATGTATAACAATTGGGAACTGAATAGGGCTAATTATATTATTAAATTCGATCGAATATTGGTTTAATAGCTTACAATGTGAATTTTTTAGTGTTGAAAATAGCTTTGTATATTTCCTTTCAACAGTTTAGAAATTGTAGATTACGTAATGCAACACCAGTTTACTGATCATTTCATTGGAAAATATATATAAAAAAGAATCTTTGTAACTTTTCAATAGTAAATGACATCAAATTATTCCTTCATATTGAAATCAAATATATCTTTGAAAACAAAAAGAAAATCACGATTTGCTGTTTATTAGAGGTTATATATTTCTAGAAATTCTTGAACTGATATTCCATCAGAGCCCTAATCAGAAATGATATTATTGTACGCATTCTACGACTTTTACATTAACGGAAATAAGTTGTTCACAAAATATGTTCTATCAAAGAACTTTTCAATATATAAATCAATATCAATGCTATATAGGGAGAATATAACGCATGTTGATGGTGGTAATAAGTTTCCAGTACATGTGGTGCATGTAGGACATGTACATGTGGCGGATTTTTGAAAGTATCAGAATTGAATTTAAAACCATCCACTCTCGAAGTATTGGGTTGTTCGGAAAGTCATTTCGTATTTTTTTGTCAAAATGAAAAGAAATTTTCGTTTAATGAATAAATTATTTATTAAATTATAAAATTGCCATTCTGGTCTAATACCTT
>JAPMOQ010030048.1:2686566-2711562 GCA_026543055.1 Argiope trifasciata
TTTTTTGCATCGACCCTTGTAGCTAACTGAAAAATAAGAAACAAGTATAAATTTTTCCCTCAGTTGTCTCACACAATAATTCTTCTGAGGCATCCTCGATAGATTCTTCAAAACAATCTTCATTTGTTCCAAATCATTTGAAGAATGCTTGAAAAAGGATGCTACTTGCCTGAATGTTCGAAAACATTACAATTATATTCAGTTATTAGAAATGATTCAATTAATTATTTAAAGTTTTTTACTTTAATTTTGACGTACCAATTGATTGTTAAAAGTGACTGGAGAATAAAAAAAGCAAATTAACTAATAGATCGTAAAACAATTAAATTATTCAAACAAATTAAATTGAAGAAATATGGAAATGATCCCATTAAATTATTTTTGCCTTAATTTACACCTGTTGTCTAAAACGAATTTAGAATGACAGCTTATACTAAAGAGGCATACATCCTGACTAACAGATCGGAAGCGCTGCCAAAATAACTTAATATCTTGATAATTATATGACTGAAGCACTTCGTATCCAAACTGTCATTATTAAACCTTAGTGTCAAACATTTTAACAACTGCAACATATGCGCTGTGGAAACCAACTATTTATTAGAATTTCGCTTTATGAACAATTTTAATAGGAATGATAGTACATCACGATCGAGTTATTTGTAGCCAAGGAAAGATATTAAAATTTTCATTTCGCTTCCAGTTTCGTTTGAAAGCATAATACATTTTTAATGCTTATATTTTAAAACTTTCATTGTGGAATGCATTACGTAGGAATAATTCCGTATCAATGACGTATACAAACCATTATTTACTGCTTCGTATTTAAAATATTCATAATTTTCCTTCCAGTAAATCTGAAATTATTTGAATGACATTTGCCCTTTTGATAATCCATTGAGTTCATTCTCATTAGAGTACATATTTGTTTTAAGCAAAAAGAATATTGCTATACATATTTGGAGGTGTCGAAAATTCTTTGTGTGTTCATATCAGATGATTATTTAAGATTTATAATGATTATTTAGATAGATGAGGCTTAAAATTTAAATATTCATTAAAATCTGAAATTTTCGTTAGAAATATTTTTAATGGTTTATAAATTTTGAATAATTTTGAGAAGTAACAACTGATTCTTTATTTAAGAGTAATATATCATGCATATGCCAAAAAAATCGTTATTTAATCAGAAACTACTACTTCGCCTCACCCGAGGTAACATGGAAATTTTGAGTCAACGGAACACCACGACAGCATAAGTTGAGCTCTACGGGTCATGAACGGCAAAGGTACAACCCCTCCATCAGGAAACATGTCCCCTCAAGGGGAGGAAGGTAGCTGACGAATCATTTCTGCACCCGTCAAGGCAAGAGAACCAACCACTAGGCCGGTAGCTTCTGATCCCTATATCAGAGATACCCGGCTCAGGTAAATCGTAGGTTTAAATAATCAAATGTCTCTTTAGAGATGTACAAGAATGTTTAATGTCTCTATTATTTCAAATGAGGATAGTGGCATCAAAGGTGGCAATTAACTCCCCAAGTATAGAAATTTCATGAATGTAAGAAAACAGGTTTAACATATACTGGGCTCATATACACGAAAGAACATTGCTGGTATCAGTTTTTGAGTCAATGATTTATATTAACTCTTCTTTTAGAAGTTACACAGAATCTATTCAGGGACTCACCTTCAGATGAAAAACATGCTTCCGCTGATTTTTTTTAAAAACTAGCGCACTTCAGAAGCGGAAAATGCTTTACCGACAACGTCACCTTTCACGCATTTGTTCAATACAGCAGACAAAAATTCAGGTTGGGAATTTGGACTCTGAATGGGACATTTTTTAATGTCCCAGATTTTCTGCCATCACTTACATTAATAATTGTCAATTTCCTTTTAATAAATTTTATTTTATTTGTTGAAAATAGCATTAAAAACAAAATTATAATTACAAATTAAAAACTTTGTACATTCTTGAAAAGACATAATGTATTCTTATTAAATTTCAATAATATTTTATTTTGATATTATAATTTACTTTTAAATTTTGCAAATAAAGAAATTTAAATTCCTGCAAAATTCAAGCTTCAAAAAAATGTAGTCTATTTTTCTGCTGAAAGATTTCAAAGAACTTTGAATGCTTCGCATATCGTTTTCTCTTTGGATTTAAAATACATCCTGATAAACGCAGTGTCAAAGTCAGAAATATTTAGTAGCATATATTATTTGTACAGAAACAGAAAGTATCTAAAGTTAAAAAAAGATTATTCCAAAAATTTCACTTTTTTCGATTAGATAGTCATTTAGTGTCATTCAGCTAATATTCAACAAGGAATTTTCAACATTAAAATACTCCCAAATTTTATAACTTAGAAGAAAAATGCAGATAAAAAAGGACGAGTTTTAAGATAATTTATTCAGAGATTTAAGTAAACTGGTTAACTGGATTTAAAAAAAAAAAAAACTTCTGATTTTATTTCTGGTATTTGGAAACTAAAGTTTTTAAACATATTTTAATTCATAAAAAATAAAAACTCAAATTCGATTATTTAAAATGGCTAAAAATATTGTTATTTCACTATGAAAAGTATCAATATCTTAAATATTTTCAATTCAAAATAATAATAAATCGATTTCTTTGGTAACCAGTTGTTTGTCGACCATCCCTATGTATATAATATTTGCCAAACACAAATAACAAGTTTTCAGCTACAACCACTCTGCTAATTTGGATAATTTTTTTAATGAAATTAAATAACACCTAGATATGCCATCTATAGTTACTTGTCCTCCACCAACCATCACCCCCAGAAAAAACTGTTTTCAGGGGGGAAATAATTATTATTATTTAGCGGGTATTGAGAGACAACAGCTACAAGACAACAGGATTTTTATACAGTTTTATCAAAAGCACATTTTTGTGCATATTTAATATTAAAAATTCTACATGCTTTTACAACGAATGGTGCTCAATTGAAAAGGAACGAAACGTCATGTTGGTATAAATTAAGACTTTACTCAAAGTATACACTATAGACGTGAACACATAATTAACGAGCCAAAGGATTCCTTGTTCCTAAAATTCTTGCGGGGGAGACAGGACCCAATCCTTCACAACGTCCATAAGTTGGAACCACTTAATTTTCAGAACCTTAAGAGTTAAGAGTACGCAATTTCATCAAGAACAAAAGACTAGAGCTACGCATTGAAGGTGCGATTCGCCATGATAGCGCACGATCACAAGTCTTCAAAGCCACAAGCGCAGAACTGACCAAGTTCAAGTGGTGCTAAACCATACTCCCTACAGCACGGACATGGCACCCTGCAATTTTCATGTGTTTGCTCACCTGATAAAAGACAGGAAGAACTTGAACTCGGACGGCGAATAAAAGGATGCTCTGAAGGTCCGAGTCCCGCCACGTCAAAAGAAATTCTGGGAACAAAGAATCCTTCGGCTCGTTAATCAATGAGATCATTTTGCTCAGGCATATGGTGTATACTTTGAATAAAGTCTTCATTTATACCCACAGTGTCGTTTCAAACAGTAACTTTTCATTTGAACTTCCCTTGTAGTACCGAATTTTAGTGTCTGTTTGGTAGATGATTGGGATGTCAATTAAATCTTTAGATTACCACTTGTACTTTAAAATAAACAATAAATTGGAACATCATATAATCAATTAATTTTCAGAGTAACTCAAAGTCAGCAAAAAAGATAAAAACCGCCAGTTTGGTGCTTTTAATAAAGGCTTTACAGTTCAAAGATAAACCTGTATTCATCTGGAACGATTTCATCCCGATTTTGGCTTAAACGCAGCATTGAAAAAGTAATGTATCAAAGACAAACAGCAAGAAAATTTTCCGAAACATATATTGTATAAAATTTACGTTTATCAAAACTGTTGCAAATAGGGAATAAATGATTTAGAAATACCAGTCGATTTTATAAAGCTGTTCAGATGTATGAGACAATAACCATCTTAGAATAAACAAGAATGTAATAAAATTTTGGATCACGATATATTTGGATCAAGAATCATTTAAAAAATAAGATTTCTAAATTTTCAAATATAAACACCAAATTTTATTTTCTTGGAATGTGTTTTCCATAAAAAGTAACAATAAACAGGCTCTATAGACTAAAATGAAGAGAGAAAACAACTGTGATGTACCTATTATAGACGGGAAGTTCAATTGATTACTATTGGCTGGGTACATGCTTTGGTTCTAGTTATCTTCTTCTGCGTACAAAATGTCATTGTGGTTTCTACAGGCATAATATAAAATTTATGAAACTCAATAAATTGTTTAGTTTTTTTGTTATTCTGCTGTTATTGGCTGTTTTCTTTTTTCTTCTCAGTAAGTCTACCGCTGGTGATTTTCATGCTAAAAGTAACGTTCTAAAGTCATTTATAGCTTATTGCTATGAAGAACACATTCTAGTAAAAAAAAGTTCACGTTGCCATTTGAAAAGTTTGGAATTTTACTGTTGTAACTATAACTGTTAAAACTTAACTGTTGATTTTCATATTACTTTGCAGTTCATATCTCAAAATAGCTTGAACTAAAATTTTTAGTTCCTTTTGTTACATTTTCATTAAAAATGAGACAGATATAGCATATTATTTGCAATCGAGAATAAACATGAATATGATGCATAATTCTTTTTTATTATTCCATCAATGCTCATGAATCATGCATTAATCAATAAATATATACTATCTAAAGTAAACCAAAATTTTTAAAGTCACTAAATTTACAAATAAAATTCTAAGATATACTATCAAATTTTATCTGTAAATTTTGGTGATAAATCTTAAGATATTGAAAATTTTTTGCATTTAGTTATATCCATTTATTTCATATAGTTCTCAAGCTATTTTACAAAACTGGTGCATTTGTACAATCATAGATCAAATCCCATTATATACATATTGAATAAGCTAATGCAAACCACTACTATATTTTGAATTTAATTCTGTGTAGATACAGCAGCTTTCTGTGCAAAGTAAACCGGAAACAAACACCAATCTCTTGTGTAAGATAAATAAGTGATATAAATAAGTGACTAATTTAAAGAAAATGTATTGTAAGTATTTAATAATATTTTATGAAAAAAGCCATTAAATCTTATTTTGTATATTTTGAATATGTCTTATCACAAATCTATTATTTATAATTACATAAATAAACTTATATATATATATAATATATATATATATATATATATATATATATATATATATATATATATATATATAAATATAAACTACATTTATATATTAATAACTAAAGTATATTTCGCAAAAAACATTTAACACAAAAATATTTTTCTCTTAAATTCCATTTTCACTTACCAAATCTAATTTCAAACTTGACTTCTTCCATTTATAAATACATTTTAATAATACCTTCTGATGAAAAAATTTCCTAGCCGAAATATATCCCCAAACTTAAATATTTATTAAAAATTATACTTAAAAGATAGTGTCAAACAACATTTTTTTAAACTATAAACTCCTTTATTGGTTTCCCATCTGCAGTTATTGAATCAAACAAGAATGTAGTTACTTCAAAATGCTTATTTCAGAAAATACAGTACCTAATTTTTAAAAAAGGTTGTATAATTTTATTTAAAAAGAATTTAATTTTGTCTTGTATGAAAATCACTGCATACAATCTTTATTTTTAAAAAGCTAGTCTTGTTTACTTAGAGTCCTCTTATGATAGAATTATGAAACTATATTATTTTGAAAATTCACAGATAATTAAGCTTTGCCCAGTCTTAAATCTTATGCCATCGAATAGAGAAAAATTTACAAGAATAAATAAATCTATATTATGATTAAACAAATATTTAGCGCTTTTAGATATATCATACTTAGAAATAGAGTAAATATTTACAAAATAATAAGTTTGCTTTGTTACATGAAGCATAAAACACTTGCATTATTTTGACTGCTAAACTGCAGTTAGGAATTCATTATTTTATTCATAATCAGTTTTATTGTTATTTTAATTATATTAGCAAATATTCGTTATCTTTCACCTCCAGAATACAAGATTTGTTTGGAATTGGATCAAATTTTAAAAATCGCATTGTTTACTGGGCATTAAATTATGAATACATTATTGATTTGCTTTATATTTGCAATATTTAATTTCTTAAGATATGATGTTTTAGTCAACATAAATATTTTGAATAATTATTCAGTTCTTTTAAGACTAGTAAATAGTATAAATATAATAAGAAAACAACTGAATGTTTAAAAGCTTTTTGCCTTCTTCTCAGTTAAATACATTTCTGATTATTTTAAAAATATCCCTGAATATTTTACAAAATGATTTCACATAACCTTTAGGAAAACAATTTAGTTTTTTTGTATTAACGTCTCGTTTTAAAGCAAAACTAAGGCTATTTTGGGAAGGACCACGTAGTTTTGAACCACGGTTAGATGACGAGGATGACACCTGAACTGATACCTCCTCACCAAACTTCCATACCACACCTGCTGGAGGACATTTGACGCCGACGAATTTAATTTGCACCAGACCCATTTAGATGGTGGTTCTTTGGTGAAATCGGACCTCGAACACTTGTAACCCTCCATTTCCGAAGCCAAGCCTTTCCACCAGGCCACTGCGGCCCTTTAGAAAAGCAGAAAACGGTGTTTGGTTATATATATATATATATATACACTGAAGTGACAAAAGTCATGGGATGACTGCTAATATAGTGTCGGTCCTCCTTTTGCCCGGCGAAGTGCAACAACTCGACGTGTCATGGAGTCCACAAGTCGTTGGAAGTCCTCTGCCGGAATATTGAGCCATGCTGTCTGTATAGATGTCCATAATTGTGAAAGTGTGGATGGTGCAGGAGTTTAGGCACGAACGGACCTTTCGATGATGTCCCATAAATGCTCGATGGCATTCATATCGGGCGATCTAGGTGGCCAGATCATGCGCTGGAATTGTCCGGAATGTTCTTCAAACCAGTCGCGAACAGTTCTGGCCCGGTGACATGGCGCATTGTCATCCATAAAAATCCCATCGTTGTGTAAGTACGAGAAGTCCATGAATGGCTGCAAGTGATCTGCAAGCAGCTGAACATAACCATTTCCAGTCAATGATCGGTTCAGTTGCACCAGACGACCGAGTCCATGCCATGTAAAAACAGCCCACACCATTATGCAGCCACCACCAGCTTAAACAGTTCCTTGCTGACAGTTTGGGCCCATGGCTTCGTGTTGTCTGAGCCACACTCGAACTCTACCATCAGCTCGTAACAACTGAAATCGTGACTCATCTGACCACGTCACGGTTTTCCACTGGTCTAGGGACCAGTCGATATGCTCACGAGCCCAGGAGAGTCGCTGCAGGCAATGTCGTGCTGTCAGTAACGGCACTCGAGTCGGTCTTCTGCTGTCATAGCCCAAGGAAGACAAATTTCGCCGCACAGTCCTATCGGACACGTACCTCGTACGTCCCACATTGATTCCTGCAGTTATTTGACGAAATGTTGCGTGTCTATTAACATTGACCATTCTACACAGACGTCGGTGATCTCGGTCTTTAAGTGCAGGTGGTCGCCTACTGCGCTGTCCATGATGGGATGGAATGCCTGAAATTTCATACTCTCGGCACACCCTTGATACTGTGGATCTCGGAATGTTGAATTCACTAACGATATCCGCAATGGAATGATCCATGCGTCTAGCTCCAACTAACATTCCACGTTCAAAGTCTGTTAATTCTCGTCGTGCCGCCATAAATCACGAAAAACCTGTTCACATGAATAACTTGAACACAAATGAAAGCTCTGGAAAACGAACTGCGCATTTTTACTTTTTCGCTGCGATACTACTGCCATCTGTATGTTTGCATATTGCTATCCCATGACTTTTGTCACTTCAGTGCATATATATATATATATTCCATTATAAAACATTAATCAGAGGGAGTGAGCTCACTGAAGCTTTCTCATATATTCCCCTACGAAAATAAACCCTTCTCTTACAGAAAAATAATTGTGATTTCGGAGTAAGGCTATGATTGCTTTACAAATCTTGACTAAGCGAGATATGAATTTTCGGTGTGAATGTAGTAATTTTACTGAATTTATCTTTCGGATATGTATTTAGGGTGCTTTTTCCTGCTTACAGAAAAACAATTTGGCATGGAATTACAGTTTTAATTGTAAGATTCCGTACTAAATTTAATTGATTTATAACTTTTATTTTATGAATTAATGTCTTTACACGTATGCAAATGTGCAGATCGACTGACGATTAACCTTCAATGCCAGCTCCGACCCAAAATTTGATAAGAATCTAGATTTTAATGCTAAATAGGTGCACCAAATTTTATATATTTAGCTTTTTACATTTTGTCGTTATAGAGTTTTCTTGCTTTCGAACAGTTAGTTGTAGTCGTCTTCTGTTTATATTTCGTTCAATACGTTACAGAGATCTAATGTCTAAAATACATAAACCAAATTTTATCTTTTTGAGTCAAAGAATATTTGAATTCTCAAACAGAGAAGCAAATGAACAGACATGATAGATAACTCAGAGATTTGATACGCAAGAATTCGTAAAGATTATAATGGCTTTTTTTACGATTATAAAATGTCCTGTATATTTTGTATAAGTAAAAATAAAATAATAATAGTAAAGAGAAAACGAATTTTTTAAGATATAAAAAAGAGCATATTAAATAGATACTGAATTGTGAGCATACCAGAAAAATTAATAAAATGGAAACTAATGACATGAAAACTATAAATTAAGAAAATGAACTAATTTAGTAGATAACTTTAAAAAAATCTGAATCACGAATGAAAAAATACAGTACATTTTACCCTTTAATACAAGTGTGTCTAATGCAGTGGCTGTTAAAGATATTAATATAAAGTAACAAATTCTAGTTGTTAAGTTGCTATTTCGAAATAGATTAGCACTCTCTGCTGACTTTCATGATAGTTTCCTTAATTGGAAAGGTTTTGGATATCCATTTGGGTTTCCATTTCGAAACAGATTAGAACTCCGACCTAAGTACTAATGATACTTTCATGATACTTTTCATAATTAGCAAGATTTGGGGTGTCATCCAATAAAAAAAGCTGAGACAACACTGAAAACAGAAAAAAAAAATTCTCCATTTCTTATTTGACATTTTGGATTTTTTTGTATTATTTAGTAAAGTAAAAAACAATAAATTTCATGAACTGATATATAATAAATCCATATTAATTAATAATCAATAATTTTTTTTTATTTTTTTTATTAACAGCTAAGTCATTATTTTTATTTCATTAAGTAATTTATTTATTAAATAAAAATTTAAAATTATTTTCTGTTTGTAAACTATGATAAAAAAAAGTCATTGACGTTTTGTATGAAAAGTTATATTTGGAAACAAAATATTTTGGCGTAATGTTGGCGGAATTGTGCCAATACGTAGGTTGAATTCCGTCAAGGATCGAACCTGCGATGTTCGGATTTGAAAGCCAGTAACTTATCCACTATACAAAAATGGCCACCGGAAAACTCTGCGTAGGCCCAGGTCAAGTGATAACAGCTGCTGACCGAAAGTTGAAATGGCGGTTCCATTTGCTGCGTATAGCTTGAGCAAAAATGGCCGGGAATGTTTTGGTGCTGATGAGCGAGGAATGACTGAGACGTCAGCGCCGGTATCAATCAGATATCTTGAGTTGGTAGATTTATCGGAAAGATACAATCTGTTAATCTCAGCTGTGCCGCCACCCGCTGGCTCGAGTGACGGCCGTTCTAGTTTTCCTGATGAAAGGAGCATGGCTTAGTGCACTTCGTTGCACGTTCCTTGAAATGTCGGTGGTACCAACAGTGTTCGGGGTTTCTGCTGACAGAGCGGCGACGGAAGCGCCCACGGGAGGTAGAACGTTCACGTGTTTCCAAGCGAGACAGACGAGACGAAATATCCATAAGCATGGTTTTCAGCTCCGTGTCTCCCGGTTCAACTGCTTGAATCGATGGTGTGCAACAAGCAGCTGCCATAATTCCATCCGCCATCTCAGCTAACTTTTCCACTCCATCATTAGATATGGCAAGAATCTGCTGTACATTAGTTGGAAGACGCTGCAGAAAAAGGGATTTAAGCACATTATCAGAAATTCGGTTTCCAGCCTTGCTTCTCATCTCCAAAAAAAGACGTGAGGGCTTGCGATCCCCGAGCTGCATTCCACATATGAGATCCCGGAGGCGTTGTTCTTCACTGTCGGCCTATTGAGAACATAGCCGTGTTCTTAGCGCCGTATATGGATTTTCTGCCGGTGGTTTTAAAATGAGATCACCCACAATAGCTAGTTCTTCAGGCTGTAAAGCATGGTGAAATTTCGTAATTTCCAGGGTGATTCCAGCAAGCATTTGGCTTTCCATCTGGCCGAACCAAATCTCTGGATTCGCTCGCCAAAATGGCGGTGCTTTTACCGTAACCCGAGCTACGTTGGCGGAAGTTTCGTTTTCCTCTTGCGACATTATAAATTTCAAAAGAAATTGAAAAATAAGCAAAATTATCTTCACACAAGATGTAGCAAGCACTACTAATAAGTCCTATGTCTGCAGAAAGTTCTTTCGGTGAAGTCATTGGCGGATGCAAAAAGATTGAAGTTCACGTGTTCGAAGTCCAAAGGTCACCAATTTGGCGAATCTAGTATTGGTTACTTATTACTTTTTGATTTCTAGAATCCTTTCATGGAAAAGGTCAGTTAAAATATACTTTAGTTATTGGAAATTTCAGCATTGTTGAAAATGATTGTTTGGCGAAAGGCCAAATTTTGGCATAATGTTGGCGGAATTGTGCCAATACGTAGATTGAATTCCGCCAAGGATCGAACCTGCGATGTTCGGATTTGAAAGTCAGTAACTTATCCACTATACAAAAATGGCCACCGATGTTTAGTGGTAGGTACTGGCTTATTAAGATGTCACCACAAATATATTATTTGTTATTAAATGTACAACATTTTTTAAACTTTTTTGATGAATTTATTTTTTCTTCATTCTTCCTGAATTTACAATCTCTTCAAATTTCCGACAATGAGTGGAATATGAACATGCAGTTGCACGATTGCTATTTTGTTTTAACTTTTTTAAATCTTTAATTAAGCAAGAAGAAAAAGAAACACGTCTCCCAATTCATGATTTAATAGCATTTGGAAATAATTGGTGAACCGATTTTCTTCCCTATGCAAATCTCTATTAAGAATTAGGTATAATTTGGTTTTTTATAGTAGTAGGAGATGCCTTCTTAAGTTTTTCAAAATTTAAATTTAGAAAGCTTTTGTAGAAATGGACATCTGATGAAAGCAGACAAATACTTTCTTTAAATTAAATTAAACATATTAAAGGTCAGATTCAAAATTTTACAATAAAAAAATCCTAAAATTAATACGAACTTAGTATCACCAAAATGAAATTTTAAAATTAGAACACAATAAAATTTATGTTAGAACAATTTCATAAAAAAGGAAGAAATTCTTTTATGATAATGATTTGCAATATTTGAATGTTAAATGAATAAATAAACTATCAAGCACATTATTTACATTTTCGTAATTGCAGTCTCAAATTTTAACTAAATCTGCAGCGTTTTTTGCTTTCATCAGTTACATCACGCATGTAGAAGAAGGAACGAGACAAGGAATATTTTCATTCAATAACATTCGAATTCATATATTCAATTACTTAAGAGATTTTAAGATTTCAATTCAAATCAGTTATATTAATGAGCAGTTTTAAAGCCACACCAGGGTTATTTCGGGTCAAATGACAATGATTTAATAGCATTCATGAATCGCGCTCAGATGACAATGTTGATACCTGAGCTGATCTCTGCATCATCTCAGAACCTTGGCTCCGATGGATTTAGTGTATACCAGACCCGCTAACACGAAGTTTCTTCAATGGAATCGAATCTCAAACCATAAATCTTTTGGTTCTAAGCCAACACCTCTTCACCAGGCCTTCTCAGCATCAAGAGGTTTTATTATCATCAGCCATAATTAACAGTGATAAATTAATTATTGCTTTAAACTTATGGGTTAATCTTCTTTTTCAATCACCTATTTGCATAAAAAATTTAATAAAATATGAAGAGAAAAGAGAGAATATGGAAGAAATGTAAAATTTCTAGGTTGATATTGGAAATATTAAACCGTAAAATTTTAATAGAAGAGAATAAAAAATTAAAGAGAATATATATATTGCAATATTAACTCCCTGAGGCATAAGAGAGACATGCTTACATCTAAGGCATTAGAGGGACATCTCATTTTTATACTTGGATAGACTACCCAGATGGTGCCAGTGTCTTCCTCTGAATTCTGTTCTACAGCCTTCTATTTTTGGACCCCAGTTCCTTTCTTGGATAGCCAGGAAGTC
This sequence comes from Argiope trifasciata, assembly GCA_026543055.1. NCBI lineage: Eukaryota > Metazoa > Arthropoda > Arachnida > Araneae > Araneidae > Argiope > Argiope trifasciata. The sequence continues at coordinate 2,698,989 of JAPMOQ010030048.1, forward strand.
TGTATCCAATGACTCCATCCATCTCATTTTAGGTCTACCCCTTTTCCTACTCGTTAGAAGTTTATGCAAAAGAGTATTTTAACATGGAATCATCATCAATTCCATATATATGGTTTTGGTCAGGGTCCAGGGTTCTGAAGCATGGGTAAGTATTAGTCTATTTAAGGTTTTATATAGTAAAAATGTTGCCTTTCTTGATAACAGAGAGGTTTTAATATATTGCTTTAGTCCTTAAAACCCTTTTTTTTTTATTCATTAAACGACCTTGAATCAATCACCTTGACTATTATATTGTCATAAGTAACTATAGAAGTAAGATAATAAAACTTTGGACAATCTGTAATTTGTGAGAATCAATTTTGTAGATGGGATTCATGGGAGGTTCCATTACTTAGTACAGGAAAATATTTAGTTTTTTTTATTTTATTTTTATGATATGTCCCATGCTATTAGCAGCATTCTTTAAAGAAAGAAAAGCATCTTTTAACATGGAAACAGTTCCTCAAATTTTAATATTTGATTTTTTCTGAATTTAATATTTGGTGAAAAGGCAATGGTAGAGAATAGCTTTTTACTATAGAAAATATTCGAAATAGAAAGAGAACCAAATATTTGAGCAAAATATAATTTAAAAAAAAATGTTTTTACAAAAATCTATTTGCATTTTGGCACAAAAGATGATAAACTAATTTCAATTTTCTTTGAATTATTTCTTGGAAGAATTTGAAATAATGCTTTTAAAAAACGGAAAAAGCTTCGGCAACGTTCCTTCTAAGTCAATATTTTAAAACATGTTACATAAATTTATGGACAAAAAAGAAATATTAATTTCTTTTCTTAATATGGTTTGAGATACTAATTCAACAAAGATACTTCGATATTTTTTTTTATCTTTTGTTAAGCCATGCTCTGAATTCCCCGTTAAATTAATTTCAAATATTATTCTTTCTTTCATTTTCCAAATCTACTAGTGCAGCAGTTTTACATGTTACCAATTCAACTTTTTTCTTGGAAATTTCAAGAAAAGTAAATAGTCTTTTTAATTTTAAAAAAAAAATCTTTCTTTTCTTGCAGTAGCCCGTTTATGTTCGTCAAATATTTTTGTCACCAAAATCGACTTATTTCAATTTTGATGATGAAAAATAGTTAGCAAAGTAAAACGTAGACATATTATATATATATATATATATATATATATATATATATATATATATATATATATATATATATACCATAAGTATATGATAAATAATATAACATTTTTCAGTTTTATTTAACTAAGAATGGAAAAAAACATTTTAACATTTTTATAGTTTTTCTAAATAATTAAAAATGGTGAAAATGATTTGATGATGGTATAATAATTTACAATAAAAAAGAAAAGACTAATAAATTTAACTTTTACATAGGTTATGTTGACTTATTCGTTTCATGCAATTAAAATAAAGTTTTGCAACAAATATTTCTCTACTTTTTAAAGCTCTAGATTTCTGAAATTTTGTACTATTGTGTATGCTTGTTGATAATGCAATACATTAGTATATTCAGAAATTAATCATCATCTAAAATACAAAGAATAATTAAAATAAAAAAGCTTGAAAATGTCTTAAAAGCAGAAAACGTGAAAAATTAGAGCTTACTAAAAATTATACAGAAAAATAATAAAATTCACTGATTAAAAAGCAAACACTGAATTCTGACTATCTCCTTTGGTTACTTTTGTAAACATAAGTAACCAAAGGAGATAGTTAATTAATGCGAGAATTCGGTTTTACTGATTGCTCCACGATTTTTGCAAATATTCTAGAAAGCATGTCAATTTCTCAAAGTGAACATATACACTAGAAGACTTTTTAAAAATTTTAACTTTAAAAATCCAATTTATCTTTAACAGTAGATCATTAATATCTGTTTAAATTCATTTCAGGAGAACAAACCATATTACACTAAGTCATCAATATTTAATGAGCTTATTTACATAATTTTTGAAATACGATATCTTAAATCCTATTTTGTGCAGATACAAAATTCTAATTAGAAATGATGTCTAATATTAGTCTTCATGTTGTCTGCCTGAATCAAGTTATAAAAATATATAGTTTTTTAAACAATTTTTTCATGAACGATGAATAGAAAAGGAGAGATTTTTCAGTAATTTTAACTTTTAAAACCTATTAAAAATTTATTTCTATAAATTTAACTTTTATTGGAGCACAAAACATCCACTGTTTCAACAAGATTTTGATATATAAATAATTGTATTTGATTAATGTTTTGATGACTTATGATTATTAGAATGAAGCAACATAGTGTAAAAATATTTTCAGTTTTAAAAAAACTGAAAGAAAAGTTTTTAATAAATGTACCTCATGAAAAATCCTTGTAACTCGAGATATATTCTGCATAGTGACAATAGCTTGGTATCGTTTGGAAGCTAAAGAATCAGAGAACATTTTGAAGCAATAAAAGTATTCGATATTTTGAACGATTTTCTAAGTTCGAAGTGCTTACTTATACCTTAAGATTTCTTTTTTTTTCTATTTACTGGAAAACCGAATTTGTGACTTCTGTTAGTTGATAAAAGTTTTATATAATTGATATATGATAATTCGAACATTTGCCTTACAAAAACAAATTTGCAATTATCTAAGAACTCAAACCATTCAGTTCGGCCATTTAAACAAACCAATATTCAAATTAAGGAAATAGTACAATAAAAATAATTCTGCATTACAACTTGTTCCAGATCATATTGAACCAATAAAAAATATTCGATATTTGAACGATTTTCGAAGTTCAAAGGGTGTACGTACACCTTAAGAGGGATAAAAATGAAACGGAACAATTGAGGGAAAAAAGACACAATGAATCCATCATGCATAATTTTTTTTCACTGTATAGCAAATGTGAAGAATCGAGAAAAATATTTTGATTGTTTCGACCATGGAATTATAGAGCATACATTAGATGAAGGTTATTCACCTAGATGCTGCTATGAAATAGCAAAAGAGTGCGCAGGGTAGATTTTGTAAAAAAGATCTCACTATGATAATTATGCAGAAGTAACAAAATTTCTTCTAACTTCTTCCAGATAGCATGTCCAGGCGTATGTTCAACTAATGATTCGACAGCACTTTGATTGAGAAGTGGGACCATATTTTTACGAACTGTAATTTTGATTTTCCGGACGATTAAAGTCATAAGAAGTACTGAATTACAGTTATATGAATTGGATGCTATCGGGTATCGTATTAGGGTTCCCAGAGCTTCGCAACCGTTTGGCGACGAATAAGGTGACTTTGGTAATAATATGGATAATACTTGAAACATCCAGAATTTTCCAGATCCGTTCATTAGGAACCGATAAATTCTCAAATACTCCTGATGTAGAATTTTCTAATCCCATCTCCCGGAAACTATAAAATACTCGTAATCTCCAGCTTGGGTAGCCTGCAACACAGTCGCTGGTGATAGTAAGAGTTCTGAATTAAGTAGTCATCAAGTAGTCCTAAACTTAGGAGTAGTCACGAGATAAAGTAGTGAGTTGGCAGTGAAAGGAGGAGAGACTGCGGAGTATCCAGTCGTCTGGAGAGACCGTAGACCAAAGCTCTGAAGACCCCTCTTTTGCTGAATCCTGTCATGCCGCAGTGTGTGCTGTGGACGTTGTCGTTCAAGATTACAACAGGTGAGTTAACTGTCTGCTGTAGAGTGCAACAGTGATGTCCTGTGTATTTGTATCTGTTGTATATGATTGTCGTCTGTGTGTCTTCGTGCAGAAAATGTCGTCATTGCATTTTCTACTAAAAGGCTGTTCTTTGTGTTTATCTCACACCATACACCCATTACTCATAAACGAGCCCGACGGTGAGGAAATCCGTAACAATATCTTACTATGATTTGATAAAAAAAAGTACCACAAAATTTTAATTATCATTTTGCTTATCTTTCTAGATGACTATAAATAGGAATGTCTTCTTTTTGTATCCCATACTTTACGTACGTGTTCCAAAGTTTATTATTTCCCATTACATTTGTATTTTAGATTTATTAAAACAATTAATTTAATTTTTGCAAATTTGTATGGCACTTTAAGTTATTAATAAAAAATTTTTAAGCACATAGTTATAAAAGATAACATGTTTATTTCCTTTATTTTTTAACTAAAAATTTGAAATTTAAGAACCTGAAAAATACCAAAAGGAATAGAATCTCGCTAAATAATGAATTCTTAAGCATTCAATAAATGTAACGAATTTTTTATATTTTCTAGTATATTTCTAATAGCGTTTCGTTCCTTCAAGATCCTAGTTTTTATTCTTCGTTTTAATGTACTGAATTTGTATAATTTTTAGCACCTAACTCGATATAAATAAAAAATATTATCGATATATTTATAAAATATCTTATAACTTTTATTTATTACTAGCCGCCTTTGGCGACCAGCTGGTTCGCCATGAGTAATGCTTTCTAAAATTTTCAATTAAATCCCATATTCATTAGCCAAAATTTAAGAAATAGTTAAAGTTAAAAGATTCAGTTATTAGTAGTTAAAGAGTCGGTAACTTTATTCGAAAAAACTTTTTGAGTTTAATGCTCTAACAATTTATCGATTATGCTTCCAAAATATTAAAAATGTTTTTTTCGGTGATGTTGCCAAAATGTTAAATATGTTTTTTAAAGAAAGCGAAAAAGGGGAAAAATTATTGAATTAATGATACAGATATTACAAACGATTATAGAAATATGCCATTAAGTCGGGATTTCAATGCATATCCTGTCTAAATTCAACCAGGTTTACTGTAAATTAAGATAATTTATGGAATTAATTATATATCTATTGCAAACGATCTTAGAATCCATTGCCTTGCATTTATTTTTTTAGAAGATATCGCATTTTATATTTATGTTATTTTATCCAGTCACATGCTGAAAGTTGCATTTCTTTAGATTTGATTTGCGATGATAGTTTTTTTTTTATTTGAACTTCCGGCATTGTTTTATTTTATTTTATCCAGTCACGTGCTCAAAAAAACATGGTTAAAATATTTCTTTAAAAATTCGTCAAAAATAGAAGCTTGAGTTATACATTAAAACACTGATATCACAAGTTCATTTCTTTTTAATTAAAAGCTAAATATTGTTCATTTTTTAAAGCATTTATAGACTCGTGCTACATACTATGCAGCTATTTACTTCATTTAGACTTTTTTATAGATGTATTTCTATTATTAAACAAAGCTGATTTATTTAATTAATAATATTGTAAAAGTCACAAAAAATTCTTTGCATTTTCTTTTTTTTTAAAAAAAGAAAAAACATATTTCATATTTATTTCATTTCATGCAGACACGTGCTGAAAATTGCATTTTTAAATGTTTAATTTGCAACAATTATTTATTTTTTTAATTTGAGTTTTTATCTATCTGATGGCAACCTATTGATAAAAGATAATTTTTCCCCTTCCACTCGTTACGTGCTCCTGCAGATTAAATTTTATCGTTTTGTCCGAAATATATTGTTGAAAAATATAGTTGAAATGCTTCTTTAAAAATTCATTACAAATAGAAGCTTAAGTTAAATGTTAAAATACTGATACTATTAGAAAGCTAATTTTTTTATCTTTAAATTGATGTTAAAATCATGTTTATCCGATAATATTTTCGGAAGCTATAGCGGAAAAACGTCGAAATTTGGCTTAAATTTTAATTAATTCAAATTCTAATTAAAAATTCGAAAAAAGGGCTCTGAGGTGCACATTCCCGACCTCCAAGGTATACATGTACCAAATTTGGTAGCTGTAGGTCCAACGGTCTGGCCTGTAGAGCGCCAACACACACACACACACACACATTGAGCTTTATTATAAGTATAGATAAAAGTACATAGCTGAAAGCAAAATATATCCTCTTTATATCCTGATATTTTCTGGATTGTTATAATAGCAACTTTATTGAAAATTAGACGAAGATTGTTTTTCAAAATTGATGATAATAATTTGAATATGCATGTTACATGGAACTAAAAAATTCCTATGACTGGAAACAATTCATTCAGCCAACATTCATTCATGCTTCTGTGTATGCCATAAGCATTTGGAAATTTTAAAGAAATCCCTTGATTTTATATCTTATGGATATATTTTTTAAATGTGACCATTTACTTTCTTTATTAGGATGATTATTTTAATGATAATTTTAATTCTTCTTTTAAATTAGGTGAATCAGGCAGAGTTTAATCATCATTCATTGTAATCCTCATAATTACAAGTTTTTTTTTTTTTAAAAAGCGTAAAACAACAATCACGCTTTATAATTTCTACGTCTATTGTACATCTTTGTTAGATGGAATTATACTTCGAAAATTAAGTGGAACTTTTAATGGAATTATATTCTGAAGACGAAGATTATAATATAGAAGACTTAGGTAGAAAGACCCCAATTCTGAGATACCGAAATTGGCTTAAAACTGTAAAACAAGTTTCTCCGTAGAAAAATACAACAATCAACTTATTGAAGCGTAATAAAATGTTCGGGAAAGAGCTTTGCTTAAGGAAAATGCTAAAATAATGAATTTAAACGCCTTTCCAAATTAAGACATTTAGGTCTTCAGGTGTTGGAAACTTCCGCCTAATTAAACTTCACTTTAAATACGTGAAATCCGGAAAGAGAATTAGTTCGCCCCTTTAACTTTTTTCCAGAAAAATTGAGAGTTTGATTTTTTTGTAGGCTTCCTGTAAAATTACCCTTCCATAATAAAGCCTAATATTCTTTATTTAAACTAAACATCAAAGCCAGCAGTAAATTTTGTTACTAGTTTAATAATTACTCATTTCTTTCTTCCAAAGTCGGCGAGAAAATTAAATTATACCTTGATCATATTTGGTACACAGAGTATTTGGATCTGAGGACCTTATTCTTGTGTAAGGATTTGGGGCATTTTAATTAAAAAATTTCCGATAATATTATTATAATGGCTAGTTCATCCTTGCTGGTGGTTATTGTGCTTTCCGAAATTTATTTATTTATTAAATTTATACTGCTTATTTTGGGAATTAAGCTCCATTTGCTTTAATAAATTATAAATAAATAAAAGTGGAAAATGACTTTTTAGAGGCTACTCTTTGTAATAATTGCAATAAAAAATCCTGCAAATGAAAATAAAGTAAAATAAGTTCAAGTTATTTCTTACTATCACGCTTTCTGGATTAAAACGAAAGGAATTATTTATACATATAAAGTGATATCAATCTTTTTAAAGACAATTTGAGAGAAATGATATATCAAAAGTGTGACTGCATTTTTGGAAGTATTTTGATTGTTTGATTTCAGAGGCAATAAATTCAGAAATAAATATTTTAATCAAACAAGACAGATTTCAAAGAAATTTTTACGGTTCAGAGAGAGATTTTTAATCAGACAAGAGATATCTTCATATACGAATTTAAATATTCGGAGTAAGAGTTTTAAATAAAAAAGATTTCAATGAAATCTTTACATACGATTTTTCTATTCAAAGTGAATTTCTTTAATCAAACAACAAAAATTATACAGATATTGTTACGATTCAGCATGATATTTTTTAACCAAACAAGAATTGCAATAATTCTTAAAAAGAAACTAGTAAAATTTTAAAACAATACTTACTTTATATAAATATACTCATACGAAAATTATATAAAAGTATTATAAAAATACTTTATTTTCTTAAATCCATTTTTTTTTCTTTTACACTAAATCAAACGATTTTATTAATTCTCTATTTTCAGGAGTATTATATTCACAAGCATTAAATTTTTTACTAACTTTTATACAATAATTCAATTATATATCTATGAATCTGTCCTATTTTATATATTACACTAGTTTAAATATTAGAAGCAATACGAAAAACAATGAAGTTGTTAAAAAAATATGTTTTGTATTAATAATTTAAATTCTCACGTTTAGTTTTGCATCAAATTTGATATGTATACGTGAAGCTAATAAAGTAAGACTAAGTAATTTAAAGAATTTAATTTAAGGACAAACATTTTAAGTACCATTTAGGGTCAGTTGATAAGTACAAGAAGTTGTGATAGTCACTTTCCACTCTTTAAACATCAGCAGTTAAATATTTATAAAGCATATTTAAAAGAATGCTGTTTCGAGCTTATAACATTCTATCGCTTAAAGCGTCCGCCCTTTCATTGATTAAAAGCGTTTTGAATTAATAATTAAATCGCATCTGGTATTTTTCGGTTATGCGGGCGCAGCAAAAAAGTCGACAAAAAATTATTAGCCGGAAAGAGTGAAAATTTGTTAAAAAATCACCAAAAATGCAAATTACATCAAATTTTATGTAGTTACACTTGGCGACATGGTTTACATTGACGGCATTGGTTTTGCCCTTCTCTTCTCTTGGCGGCTCACCTCGCGTTTGGATCACAATGGCGTCATCATGAACCCATATAACAAAAAGTATCTCGAATATTAGAAAGATTTGCTTTGTAGGCAACAAGTTGCAAATATAAAGGTGACAGCAACATTATATTTTAGAACAAATAACTGTTTCTCAGGCATCATGAACTATCCGGATTGATCAATTGTACTTTATCCCTTCATAACACAACTTTTACGAATATATTCATTTGTTTTCTTTAGGAAATTTTGATAAGAGTCATATATGAAGCTATTTATCTTTTTGTAATCAACAAAATGTTTAAAATATTTTTGCTATTCGGGAAATGCTTTGTAGAGAAATCTCTCAAGTATCTCAACAGATAGAAAAATTATAAAATGTACATTATAATGAAAAGAGAAATGTTTTATTTATAGATATTAATGAAAGTAATATTTAATTTCATTTAAAAGTTTGAAATCTATTGATACATTATGAAAGAAATAAAATTATCAAGTTTGCTAGAAGAGCAATAAATGGTCTTAAATTTTTGAATGATGGTATCTTTATTCAATCTCCTAAATATTCAAGGTTGTTATTTGTTTCAATATTTAATTGCTACCTTAATACTTTTTCCAAAAAAAAAATGTTACAGTTTAAAGAGAAGCGTCCAAAGTAGAGTTAAGAAAAAAGTATTAAAACATTTGAATATTAAATCTATATATTTGAATAGATACTTTCAATCTTTCAACAAATGGTTTAATACTATCATGTAATTATTTTTCTAATTTTTCACCCAATTTTATATTTCTTTATAAAATACCCTTTAAATTAATTTTGAGAATAATGAATTTATATGTAACTAAAATCCAATGAGCGAATTATTTAAATTTGTATTACATGCTAAAATTTATTAAATTTTAGCATGTAATACAAATTTAAATAATTATATTAACAAATGTCTCTATATAATCTCAACAAAAATATTCAAAATAATATAAACGAAGAAATTTATTATTATGTACATACTTTGAAAGATTTTTCCTTTAGAAATTTTGTGAGAATTTTTTTTTATATATTTTAAAACTAAAAAGGAGTATCATTATCTTAAAACCTTTTAGCGATAATATCATTTAGGTTATTTAGTTGAAAAAAAATTCAATTAAGACACTAGTTTTCAGAATTTTTAAGCATTTATTGAGGCTTCTGAAATATTTTGCATGATTATGACTTAAATAATATTTTTTACGCTAAATTGAAATCTCCAAAGCTCTTTTTTCATATATAATGTCATTCAGTTCAAAATCATGTTTTCTTTCTCATTTTACTTCAGTTTCATAATTTCCTTAGCTGGAGATAAGTCTGGTCATTTCCAAACAATTACAAATAGAATGTTTTCCTGACAATTTCTTCCTAACATTTAAATCCTGAGTCCGGATTAGGCAATAAAAATGCCAAGAAATGCTTTAAATTTAATTTTTGTAATTTTAAACATTTTCCAGATTTACGTGAGATAACTTTCAATTTAATGGCATAGAAAAGATCAAACGACAAGTTATTTATTCAAATAAAAGAAAATGCTGGTTTTATATTTTTCCAATTAACCAGATTTCCTTTTATGTTTAATGATTCCTCAAATGTAAATCATTATTATTCAGTTGAAGAAATATTAGAAATAATTCATCTGAATACTAATGCGTATAAATTTAGTACACACCATTTCTTTGAGAATCAACTATGTATAGAGAAAATTAGCTTCAGCACTTTAAAGAAAATGGAAACCTATTATGCTAATAAGACCAGCATTTCTACATCTTACGATTCGTGCATAACTTTCAGATATAATGCGTTAGGGATTTTAAACGAAACTGCGCCATTTGTTATTCTAATGAGATTTTAATCTTTCCATTTGCCAAAATATGCCATGCAATTTCCGAGAGATGCTTTAATTTGCTTTTAATAAAAACTAACAGTTTAATAAAAGCGTTAAATATTCATTGCAATAGATTAAACAAGGTGTCAAACATGGCAGAAAGATCTCACAGCCGCAGCTTGTGAGCAATTGGGAAAATGTAGAGGACGGATTAGTTTTTGTTGGAGGCCCAGACAAGAATCCAGCCAGCCATGAAAGTGAAATCCAAGAGCGTTAAATAGGGAACACTGTGGAAGCCAGCAGCCATTAACTCCCTTCCTTTAATCACCAGTTTCTGGCCGTGCATGGGATGTCATGAAAGATTCAGAATCTTCCAGTAAATAGACAAGCGTAGATGAGTTTCAGAATTTATCGAAACAGCTTTTACTTGTGTTCTAGAATGTGCAATAATAAATATAAGCTTAGGTTCATGTGTTAATTATGAAACTTTAATCAAAGTTATGTTCGAATAGATTCATTTGTTTTACGTTAATGTTCGCTGTTGAAGAAACTGTTTAAAATTACCCAATTTTTAACTGAATAAAATAATTATTTATGTAGCAGATTGTTTTATTATAAAAAATATCAAATTGACTAGAATTGTTTTAGTTTATCTTCTGTAGCTTCCTGCAAGACAATTTAAGAAATAAGTTTCCAGTTGATTGATTGAGAATAATCTCTATTAATGCTCTTTTGCAACAGTTTTAAAATTATTTACATAAATTTATCTCTATTAGTGTGACAGTTAATGACTTGCAATTTTCAATTAAGTTTTCGATTTAGTCAGGAAATTAAACATTACCATAAATAATATTTTAGAAAAATTCGAAATAAAGTATGGAAATGCAATTTGAAAATATGTTTAAAACATCATAACTTAATAATGCAGGCATGATTTGTTCTTTCTTATTTAATTTTAAAATTTATTCTTAACTGTAGCACAACAAGAAATTCTGAAAACATACAAAAAACGTACATATTGCTTAAATATTTCGAGTATAAATCTATTTATTCATGCAAAGGAAAATCTTATTGAAAAATACACTTAAAATTAGAAGAAAAAAATTGATTAATAGGAATAATTCAAAAACCTTTGTTTTTAATTTTAAAGTTTCAGGTAAAGATTGTTTTTATGTTGTAATATGCTTCGAATATTATTAAGGAGAAACACTAAAATATCGATTAATTTCTAATTAATTGAAAACCTCTTTGAAATTTTGTAAAACACTTTCTGATATAATTCCTAACATTCATGTAGCATTTATGTACCAGATTAGGAGAATTTAATTCAAGGAAAAGAAATATTTCTAATGAAAGGGAAATTTAATTCCTTAATCCTAACATTTCCGCCCCTTCAGTTCAATAACCCATCCACAAATTTGGTTTAGATTTTAATCTTGCAGCAAGTAAAGTTAATCAAAACTTCCCGAGACATCTTATTCATATGATATTTCATTAATTTGTATAGAGTATAATTAAAATTTTTAACACGATTAATTAAAATAAAAATCTCTTAATTTGTTTTTAAAAACGGCATTAAACTAATTTTTTATGCTATAATACACTCCTAAATTATCGAGAGAAAGTACTAAACTTTCTATTAATTACTAGTTAACTAAAGCTTTAAAGCAAATTTTGAAAAACCATTTAGTAGCAAAACCCTTTTATCAAAAATTTAATAATGCACTAAATTTGGTAACTATTTATCAAATAGTCTGACAGAAAAACATTTTGAATATCTTTTTTCTTAAGATATACGTACACAATTGAAACTTCGAAAATCCTTCAAAATATCGAATATTTTTTATTGCTTATCGAATGTTTTTTTACGAAGATGTTGCCCATATTTGGAATATTTTTCTAGTTAAAGAATTTGCTTGATCCACTTTCACTAAAAAGTTTAGTTTTTTGTAAAACTCTTTCCATTCAAACAATCATAACTCAAAAAAAATTTAACCTAATACAATTATTTATATATCAAAATAATCTGTTTGAAAAGTTAATATTTTGTACAGATTAGAATTTAAGATGTGTTTCAAAAAATATGTTAAGTAGCTCATTAAATATTAATTAATTAATTAATTAGTAATTAGAATAATGTTTCCTTTTCTCACTGAAATGAGTTTAAGCATATATTAATGAGCTACTGTGAAGAAATAGGACGTTCAAAGTTAATTTTTTTTAAATCTAATATGTATGTACACTTTAAGGCATTGCACAGATTACAGAGAATTTATATTATATATATATATATATATATATATATATATATATATATATATATAT
>JAPMOQ010030048.1:2711572-2815934 GCA_026543055.1 Argiope trifasciata
ATATATATATATATATATATATATATATATATATATATATATATATACGTCCTATTAATGAAGAAAATGACAGTAAAACAAATTCAAAAGAAAAATGAAGTTTTAAATAGTGTGTTTTACTGACAATAAAATATTTGATTGCATACGCTTTAATTTACACAAATGTTTTAATCTGTTTACAAACCAATATTGATTTATTTGATATCAAAGCAAACTAATTCTTAAACAAATATAATTTCAAAATCTGCGAAGGTAGATATTTTAATTTGAATACAAATGAATAATATGCTATTTGTATTATTCTTTTTAATAGACGGCATGTAGTAGTCTTCCAAGTGAGATCTGAACGTCCCGGGTTCGAGTCAAGGTTGGGGCATGATTGCCCTTCATCTGTGTTTGGTCCAGTGGGGCGTGTGAATGTACCCCTCTGTCAAAAAGGCTTGTGCAAGTGAATGTGTGTATCATATGAACTAGAAATCAGAACTCTGCCCACTGTGGGCTCAGGGGGTCTTCACCCTCAGAAGCTACTGCACCTTCTATCCGTGAGAACACTGACACTACATCATCATCAATAGATGACACTTCAACATTTTAAATACGAATTTCTTATTCGAAATATGATATAGAGAAAATATTGCAAAAGCTAAAATTCAGTCTCGATATTTTGATAAATTTCCACAATTTCAGCGAATCGGAAAAACACATTTCCAGATTCATGTTGGTCTGTCACTATCTGTTTGTGAATACAATAACTCAGAAATACTTTGTGGTAGAAAAACGAAATTCAGTATATGGATTTAAAACTAAATTTACACATTTCTGTCAAACTTTGCTCGGCATCCGTTCAGAGAAAATGTGAAATGGCTGGTTGTTGAAATATAAGGCAGCTGGTATAATATAAAGAACTTTGGATATAAAATTTCACCAGCAGTTTTGACATCTAAAATGCAACTTTTGATCCAATTTTGAGCCAAATCTGCAAAAGAGTTGATCATTTGTAGATTTGATGTCTGTCTTCATGAAAACACAATGCCTTGAATCCGTGGAAATCGGTATATTTTATTCTGATAAAATTTGTGTTCTTGGTCAAATTTTAGTTTGAAACGGTCTAACCAAAAAACTCCCAAAATACAGATTCTGATTTTCAAATACTTGCGTATTAATCACAAACTAGCGATTAATTATTAAAAATTTGATCCCAGATTTCGACAAAACCATAATTCTACTGTCAAAGATTAATATTTTGTGACAATTGTTCAACACTGCTATGCAATTGATAAACAGAGACTGGTTGCCTTTACTACGAACACATGATTAATATGTGTGAGGCAAAAAAATTCAAAATCTGAGGATTCGTGACATTCAAGACCTTTTTTAAGATCCACAATTTTATACTTGAAGGAGACTTTAAACCCTCTGACTGCTCAAATTCTGGACCAAATTCGCTTCATTTTTTGCTTATTTGAAGACTATATATATTGGAGGCATTTTTTTAGAAAATATTTTTATATAGATTTTTATCATGAGAAACTAAGTTGCCAAAAAAAAAAAACAATTTCAAATGTTAGCTCCAAAAAATTGTTTCAATGAATTTCAGTTGAATTACAGTTTAACTTTTATTTATTGTATAATATGAAAAAGTAAAATGTACAGAATTTAAGGAGGAGGAATAATTAATTTTTGTACCACTGTCTAACGCTCTGCAAGTTTATTGAATCATGATCAAAGTCATCACTATTTGATGAGCAGTTGAAAAAATCTATATGACTATCCTTATGAAAATAAAATCTGAGTCATCAGGAATATACTCTCTGTCAGCCGCTGAACGTTTACTAGCAGCCATTTCTGTAAGAGAAAAGCGGCAAAAAGTGAAGTTAGAGCGGTAGTACAATGTGCATTTAAACGCCCCAATTTAGAGGACAACTAAGGACATCTGTTGGCAAAAACGTAAAAACGCCTAATGTTATATACAATTTATTTCGATGTTTAAACAGCAGGCTCTCCTCGATAAATGAAGAAAAACACATGCCCGCAAATGCACGGGCAAATTTTGCTACATTTAGGTAGCCAGTGGAAATTGCAGGTTGTGCAGCAAGAGGATTAAGTTTTTGAGAATTTTCAAGATCATTTCCAATGATTTCTAATTTTTTACTTCGTGATGCTTTCTAAAACGTATTTCCGTTTGAGCTTTTAACTTTACCTACATTTAGAAGTGGAAGAAATTGTTCTCTTATAATACTTACTAGCCACCATTGGCGACCAGCTGGTTAGCCATGAGTAATGCGTTCTAAAATTTTCAATTAAATCACATATTCATTAGCCTTGAAGTAATTCTGGGCATTGATTGGCCTGAAATTAATATTTTCTTTAAGATGATGGACGGAAAGTTCTAAAAGAACACTTTCTTTCTAATAATATTCATTAATTTTATAAATCAGTCAGTTTTAACTATCGGTTATGCTTCCAAAATATTAAAATGTTTTTTTCGGTAATGTTGCCAAAATATTAAATATGTTTTTTTGAAGAAATCGAAAAAAATTATTGAATTAATGATACAGATATTGCAAACGATTATAGAAATATGCCATTAGGTCGGGATTTCAATGCATATCCTGTCTAAATTCATTCATTTTTACCGTAAATAAAGAAGATTTATTGAATTAATCATTTAGATATTGCAAACGATCATAGAATCCTTTGCCTTGCATTTATTTTTTTTAGAAAGTATCACTTTTTATATTTATGTTATTTTATCCAGTCCCGTGCTGAAAGTTGTATTTCTTTAGATTTGATTTGCGACGACAGTTGTTTTTTTTTAATCTGAACTTCCGTCATTCTTTTATTTTATCTAGTCACGTACTAAAAAAACATGGTTAAAATATTTCTTTGAAAATTCGTTAAAATTAGAAGCTTAAGGTGTACATTAAAACACTGATACCATTAGAAAGCTGATTTTTGAATCTTTAAATTGATGTAAAAATCATGTTTGTGCGATAATATTTTCGGAAGTTATAGCGGAAAAACGTCGAAATTTCGCTTAAATTTTAATTAATTCTAATTCTAATTAAAAATTCGAAAAAAGGGCTCCGGAGTGCACATTCCCAACCTCCAAGGTATATATGTACCAAATTTTGTAACTGTAGGTCCAATGGTCTGGCCTGTAGAGCGCCAACACGCACACACACACGCACGCACACACACACGCACGCACACACGCACGCACGCACGCACGTACACATACATTGAGCTTTATTATAAGTATAGATTTGACAACAGAACAGGTAGGAATTTTTAAATTATCAATTAATGATGTTTCTATATATGAGAAAATTAAGTATTCACATACTTATATTTAAGAAAAGCGGATATTTTATTTTGATCTGTTTTATTTAATTTTAATTGTTTGTTGTTTTACATTCATTCAAAACTCTTATAAGTTAGATGGAAAAAAATTAACATGTAGTTTGGAGATATTAAGCTTCTTGAAATCTTTGACGCTGCTATAAACATGAGTTTTATTAATGCATGTTTAAGGCTTCGATTCTTCTGACAGGATTATAAGAAATTAATAATGCTTCAGAAAATATTTTTCTTCCTTTTTACTCAAAAATTAACCAGATACAAGCGGCTTTTCCGTTCAAAAGTTCCAGCAGATGGTCTCAAACAAGTTCGCAATTAATAATGTGAGTATTTATTACATGACGAAAAATGCGTGCAGAATCAAGAAATAAGAAAAGCTTTGTCAAAATATATCTCGAGAAAAAATGGAAAAGTTAGATGCTTCGCCTTCTTTGTTCAAAGAGAGGAAAAAGAAGCAGTAAGTTAATTGTCAAAAAAGTGCTCAACAAGGTATATATTCTAAGCCTTTAGATATTAAAAAATATTTTATCAACAACTATCATCTTTAAAACGTTTTATGAGTTCAGCATGTACTGACATAAAAAAAGACGAAAACAGCATCATATAACAGTGTTTCTCAAAACAAGCATTTACAAATATATTAAATAATTATAAAAATCAGAAGAGTCTCTCTTTTTATCGGAAAATAAGATAAAGATCTGAGTTTTTATGAATATACACTTTTTTGCATGAAATATATCGCATTTAATGCAGATTAAAAAAAAGCTGATATTGGCTGAATATTGTTTGTCCAAAAAAAAGTTGGAAGACTAAAACCTTTTAATAAACTAAATATACTTATTATAATATTTTATAATATTATTTATTATAATTAGTTTATAAAATATAACTAACTAAAAACAACTGAATAAAATGTTTTTAATGTATTGAATTCAATATGTTAATGGCGATTTTAAAATTGTATCAATTTTTGAAATTCATTTGCCAATATTTCCAGACTTTCTTATATTGCAATTATATATAATACGATAGCAGATTAAATATAAATGAGACCTTTAAAAGTTTTTTTGAAATCTTTGTGCAAAATATTGGAATTTTTTATCCCCCTATGGTACAAATAATCGGACATATAAGAATTCATTCTCAAATAAAATTTTCTATTTCATATGAATTCAAATTTCTCTACTTTTCATGCTTCTTTGAAGAGTTTCAAAGAAACAATAATCCAAAGGAGCTTAATCTGGGCTTTAGGAATAATTTTAGAGTTCTTTTCTAATAATAACTTTCTTTAATTTTTTTTCAGCTATGTGGTGTTCTTAATTGCCCATTTGCAGAAAAATTTCGTATATCATAAGGAAGTGCTTATAGCTTTACTTCTAATTTATAATACTTCAAAATTATAATACGTTATAGTTTATAATGCGTCATCTAATTTATAATACGTTATTAGTAATATGATACATTTAATTATTCCTTTTCCCTTAAAATCTCCCCTTTTACCAAAAAACTAATATTGAGAATGTTTCACTTATATGCGTTATTCCAATCTAGATTGCTTTCTCTTAGAAGTGAAAATAACTTCTGTAAGAATCGGAAATTCTTGCCTATAATTCATTTGTCCTTCTACAATTCAAATGTGTTTCTCAAGATTCTGTTCCTACGATCTTCTGGAATGAATTCCAATTTCGGAATGTACAATTTCTACAGTGGCACAAAAAATTGAGAGTACATCTTACTTTTAATTGAAAAATTCGACTTCCAATATAAATAGCACATTACCGAGAAGTGCAAACATTTTTTTAACTTTACACATAAAAAATGGTTTAATTTAGAGTAAAAATAAAGAAAAAAATCAACCAAAAACTTCTAAACTGAAACATTTCAGAAGAATTTTAAATAAACATACTCAGATTTTTGCCTAAAGAAATTGAGAGTACACCTATGAAATTTTTGCCCTATCTCGCATAAAAATAAAAAATAACTACTAAGCTACATTTGTTTTGACTTTTATAATGACCCCTAAACGTCTTCGTATCGATTTGATTAATTTTTGATGGTATCTGAAGATATTTTACCCCATTTTTCTTGCTACAGTTATTTTAAATGGGTTTTTTTCTGATTTTGCATTTTCAAATCCCTTTCTCGGGTATGACGAGCAATATATGGTAATATTCAATGGAATTGATGTCGCGGTACTATGTTGGTATGTGTAACAGCTGTTTTTCATGAAAAAGACTGCATATTTTGATGTTACATACTTTCGGTTTGGGATCATTGCACTGCTGAAAAATGGAATTTCATTTTAAACCCAAATTTTAAAAAATTTCCTTCAGATTGCTGCGAAGTACTATATCCAAGTAAATCATATGGTTTATAATGTCATCCATAAGAATTAAATTTCTTAACCTGCTTGAAGCCATACAACCTCAAATTATAACGTAGTCACCACCATGGAGGAGGTAAATATTTTTAATTCAAAGCAGTATTAGGCAGTCTCCATTCAGTACGATTGCTGCCATTGCCAAAAACGGTGAGTTTTCTTTCATTACTAAATTCAAATTTCTTTTAAAAGTTAATAGTCTTCAATTAAGCGTTTTTTTGCGAACTTCAACTGCTTTATCTGAATTTGCAAACTGATGAACATTTTCTCTCTAGCAATGTGACTTTTACATCCAACTTGTCTAATGGCATTTCACAAAATTTCTGCACTTACATTTTTACCTATGATTTAAGAAATTTCTGCTGCAAATTTGATGCAACATATGACTCAGTAATCTAAAGAAAAGTTAAAAATTTGGGTTTAGATGGACATTTCTTTTTTTCTGATTACGACTCGAAACATAATGCATGTAACATCAAAATATCCTATCATTTTCATGATGAACAGCAATTATGCACTCCTACACAGTACCCCGACATCATGGCCATTGAATATTACCATACATTGTGGGCCATACACGAAAAAGTGGTTCAAAAACACAAAATTATAAATAAAATATATTTAAAACAAGTGTTGCAAGGAAAATGAGATAAAATACCTTCAGATTTCCCCAAGATATGGCCAAATCGGTACAAAGATGTTTAGAGGTCATTATAAAAATAAAAGGCATGCAACTTAGCAGTGACACTTTATTTTTATGCGAGATATTGCAAACTTTTCATAGGTGTAATTTTTTGAGGCAAAAATCTGAGTTTAGCTCAAATGTTTCTGAATTTTTTCGGTTTAAAACTTTTTCGTTGATTGTACTTTATTTTTACTTTAAATTAAAGCATTTGTCATATGAAAAAACAAAGGCATGTTTGCATTACTCTTTAATGTGTTATTTATATTGGAAATTGGATTTATCAAGTAAACGTAAGATAAACTCAATTTTTTGAACCACTGTACCTTTCTGTAATTTTGCAAAAATGCCTCTTTTTCCGAATGACGAATTGAATACTTCTAAAACTTCTATCAATTTTGTCACATCTTAAAAGATTTATCATTGATCATCAAAAATAAATCATGGACATGATGAATTTCCTCTCCACCTGTATTTGCTCTTGAGCAACGAATTATGAGTCAAATTTTCAGTTTCTTGTAGCAATTTGAAATATATTATCCTGTTGAAATCTGAATAAGATGTCAACATCAAACTGTTATTAAAACTGTGTTTGATTACGGTTGGCTTGACTTTTCCATTTCTTAAAAAATTAATGCGTTTGATTATACAGCTGTATTAGGCTTCATGCATTAATCGATCGTGCTAGGATATAAATTAACATACTAAGAATAAACATGTATCAACAAAATTTAAATATTACGAATAAAATGGTGTCAAAAGAAAAATTAAACCTTTATATTAAACCTTTACCGTTGCTATAGCAACATATATTAAAATTGTCTGATATTCAAAAAAAGCCTTGTTAATAATTTAGTTATACTCGCATTCCCGCAAAAATATTTATTGTGTATTTCTTCTATTTTTATATATAATTTCATTGTTCCATATTTATTTGCCTTATAAAACAATTATTTTTCAAACACAATTTTAATAAGAATGAAAACCTGTTTATAAGCTGTCACTTAAAAAGTATATATATTCAAATCCTTTCTTAGGGCTTTGAATATAAAACTTTTATTTAAATAATTATGCATGGAATAAAAAAATAGAGCAATTACATATTAAATGGATTATTTCATACAAATACAGATTTATAATGAGTTTATAAATCATCTGAAGGATGTATTTTTCCATATTTTTTAATTGTTTTGAATATATTTATGGGAAAAATAAAACATGTCAGAATTCCTTATTTACTTTTCTTTAATAAAGGAATAAAAATAAATTAATTTTGGACATTCAAATCAAATCAAATTTCATTTCTATTATTAGAGTGAGTTACAGAATTCATTAAATAATTCTATTATAGATTTTGGTTTTAGTTGCGAATAAAATATGTAAAATTATATTTTTTATACCAATTTCTTACAAAATTTAACAGCAAATTTTAAAATAATCAGCGAATTTTTACATGAAATATTTTTGGTGATTTTTTGTTGCTTTTGCTTTAGGTGTTTATCCATTAGTATCTGTAAGTAAACCTAATTCCAGGTTTACACTCATCCATTATAAGGTGGCAGTAAGCACCGCATGTGTAGAAAGGGACTTTTTTATGTTTGCCATAATTTCATAAGATATTTAAGCATTCTATTCTTGACTATAAAATGCCGTTTTGGCATCCTTAAAATTTCTTTTTAACTGCGTATGAAAATGATGAATATATACAAAAAGAATACACGCCTAAATTTAGGAAACAAAAAATAATAAAGGAATTTTTTAAAGCAGAATTTAACGTTAAAAAATAGCCAAAAATATTTGAATTAATCTCTTTTAAGTTATCAATTTTTTCAAGCCAAAAAAATCACCAAATTTTACAAATGCATGAGCAGCAAGGAAAAAATGTATTACATCGGCATGCTGTTGTCCTGTCTGTATATATATATATATATATAATAAGAATATGCTTAGAACATGCTTCAGGAACTAACTACTAGGAACCCTAAAAATTTGAAACAAATTTTAAACTATTCTGTAAGTACATATTAAGTGATAAGTACCTGAAATTATTGGTAAGACAGTAAGTCAAATGACATTTCTTGTTAAAGGAATTCTTGATAATAGGAGAAAAAAATCACAAATTAAAATTAATATATAAAAGTCTGCTTCGAATTGGGAATTGCATTTTTACAGACAATAAATAAACTTCTGTAGTTTATGCTGTTTCATTAAGTAAGTAGCAACGGCGATAAGAGCATCGTCTATTAATTATTCTTAGAACAGACTATCAGCAAAGTTTTATAGCAAGATTTCGCAGTATTTTCAGAAAAGAATATTTATTCAAACACACAAAGTATGCAGTGGTGAACCGGATAAATATCAGGAAGGTTCCTGTAGTCAAACTTCCTCTTTCTTTTAAATATTTTTGTAATAAAAGTGCGGTACCGCCCGACTACAGAAATGAAAAAAGATTTCCCAACAAATATTCATACATATTCAAAAGGACATTCAAAATGATTTTAAATTTATATAAAAGCTTTTTGGTTTAAATTGCTTTCAATCATGAATTGTACTCAAAGTGCATTACTATTAATAGGATTTTAACAATGAATATAGAAATACCTGTTAGATAAAGATCGTCACCGCTGTCTCTATCACCAAGAATTTTGTGTCATCGTTGCCATATTGACCACTTTTAGCTAATCCAGATAACGAAAACAATTTAAGCGCTATTTCTGGTTTTTTTAGGTAATCAAGGCTTTAAAGTTATAAGGAATGCTAAAATAAATGCTGGAAAGGCCTCGGTATGTAATTCTCAAGATATGAAAGAAAACTTAATGGAGATTCTGTGGGATTTATTATAACAAATAACAGAAATTTTGCTTTCTGCTTTGTGTTGAGAGATGACATCTTTTTATATATGAAATAGTGTTCAATTACCTGAGTTTTGCTGACATGATTAAAATGAATAGATAAATTTGAATATGCATTTGATTTAAGAATATATTCTCAAACAATCCTAAAACACATTATAAATGTTAGTTTAATATTTTATAACATTTTGCCAGCAAGTGTGAAAAACCATAAAAGATTAAATTTTTCCAATCTAATTCAAAGAAAGATAAATCCGATAAAAAAAGATAACAATTCAGAATATTTTGAAAAATTCTAATCTTGCTCTGTTCTTGGATTTTGTAATCAAGGTAGTAATGAAATATACAGCGCTTATCAGTTAAAATTGCTGACAAATTATCACATCAGAATATTTAAAGTTTAAAAAATATAGTTGAAGAATTATTTTAAACTTAATCCACGGCATTCATAAAATCTAACAAC
The DNA here is from genome assembly GCA_026543055.1 of Argiope trifasciata. NCBI lineage: Eukaryota > Metazoa > Arthropoda > Arachnida > Araneae > Araneidae > Argiope > Argiope trifasciata. Next base: position 2,721,310 of record JAPMOQ010030048.1, read on the forward strand.
TGTTATTAAATGTTGGAGCAACGATCTGTTTCAAAGTTAAAAATGCTAGTTACCTGATAGATACGAAAACCACATTGTTATAGATTTTCTCCTTTTCGTCGGGTTCATTTACGTGTAGTAGAGTATATGCTGTAGAAGATATCCAGCAAGGAATAGTCCTTTAGTAGGAAAAACAACGAAGACGTTTATTTACAGGACGAAAACAGGACAGCTCAAAGACGGGAAATATGTACAGAAGGCAACTATACAGAGCCGAGACGAATACACAGGACAGCAAAACGCAGCACTTTATAGCAGACAGTAGTCCACAAGTAAAAGTTTCTTACTGACAACGTCCACAGCCCACAAAGTGGCTAGGTTGGAGAAGGAGTCCTTGTAAATTCTTTTATGCTTACGTAGGTCTCTCCAACTCGGCTTAGCTAATTCTCTGTCTCTTCTTGCTTTAATTGCCACTAAATACTTCACACGACGAGCACAAGGCACGATGATGACACCACATGCTACGACACACAGCAATTCACCACTCCACCGTTACTTCGGTATTCTCTCGGTGACTCCCCCCTTCAGGACTCCTATCCACGAGCAATTCAGGACCACTCGATTGATCACAGCTCCACCTTCATATTGCTGGCCTTTTAGAGCTCCAGGGTGGCGGAGCTAAAAGCGTTTGGACCAATCAGGAGCATTATGGACGTATCTCGGTTTCTAATGGATGGATCGGGAAAATTTCGGATATTATCCATTTTGTCGCCAAGGTTGTCGTTAAGTCGCCAAATGGTAGCCAAGCTCTGTGATCTCTGATGCAATACCCTGCACCGTCCAATACACATTATTGTAAATCATTCTTTCTTATGATACTATATGTGCAGAAAAGCAAAGTTACAGGCCCATAACAATATGTTATGAAATCTGTCGAAACACATGCATTTTAAAGTCTTATTTAAAAAAACGCAGGCTTAACTGAAAATTATTTGCATGCTTCTGCATAGAAATCATACTCCGAGTGATAAAAAGAATATTAAAATGGATTTAAATCCTCTCAATAACTAAAAAGCCTTAAAATCCTTTAACGTTAAGCTAATCCTCAACAAAATAACTCCATTGCTGGAATATCGGTGAAATTGCTCCACTTATATTGCTTATATTGCTCCACTTCAGAATATCGGTAAAATTTCCATCCTCTTTCATTAACTGAGTGACTGAATGCCTGTGGTGCAAGATTTGTTCATTGGAAACACTCACCCAGACAGGTCTGAAGATCAGCAGGAGGAAGGTCTAAAAATTGCCAAAGAATATCCACGTCCATATTTTTCAGTGGGCATTAGCCAAATTTTAAATGTTACCCCCTTAAGAACCATGGTTTTTTGCGAAAACGTAGAGACATTATGATCGCATAAACATGATTTTTACACCAATTTAAAGATTAAAAAATTAGCCTTCTAATGGTATCAGTGTTTTAATTTATAACTTAAGCTTCTATTTTTAACGAATTTTTAAAGAAATATTTTAACCATGTTTTTTTAGCACGTGACTAGATAAAATAAAATAAAACAATGCCGGAAGTTCCAATAAAAAAACAACTATCATCGCAAAATAAATCTACAGAAATGCAACTTTCAGCACGTGACTGGATAAAATAAAAGAAATATAAATTGTGATATTTTCTTTAAAAAATAAATGCAAAGCAAAGGTTTCTACAATCTTTTGCAATATCTATATCATTAACTCAATAAATCTTCTTTGTTTACGGTAAACCTGATTGAATTTAGACAGGATATGCATTGAAATCCTGACTTAATGGCATATTTATGTAATCGTTTGCAATATTTGTATCATTATTTTAATACTTTTTTTCCCTTTCTCGCTTTCTTTAAAAAAACATATTTAATATTTTGGCAACATCATTGAAATTTTTTTAATATTTTGGCAACATCATTGAAATTTTTTTAATATTTTGGAAGCATAGCCGATGGTTAAAACTGAGTGATTTATAAAATGAAAGAATATTATTAGGAAAAGGTGTACTTTTAGAACTTTCCGTCCGTCATCTTAAAGAAAATATTGGTAAAATCCTATTTTAGCCCACCTCTGGCGACTTTTTCAAAATCTCGCCAATTTTTCAAAATCTCGCCAAATCGAAAGTATTTTAATTAAAAGGTTAAGAAAAAACAATTCTTACCTTTCGCCAAAAAATTCTTATTATTCGCCAAAGGTGGGCTAAAATAAGATCGACCCGAAAATATTAATTTCAGGTCAATCAATGCCCGGAATTACTTCAAGGCTATTGAATATGTGATTTAATTGAAAATTTTAGAACGCTTTACACATGGCAAAACAGCTGGTCGCCAAAGGCGGCTTGTATATAATAGTTTAAATGCTTATAAGTTCTGCTTTAAGGTTTTTTTATGAAATGAAGTTGTTAGCATTTTATTTTAATTCTAGGTACCTTCACCATTTCAAGTCAGTCCCTTTATAAATTTGTATTGAATAATGAATTTATTTTTATTTAAATAATGCATTTAATATCGTTATGAGTACAAAATCCCAATTTTGATATTCTATAAAATTTAGAGTTGCTGATTTTTAAAGTCAATTATTAGCAAATAAAGATTTAATCGATATTTTTTTTGAATGGAACACGTGACTGGACAATAACTCCTACAGGCTTCAGAAATGGTATATTAAAAATAGAATTCAATATATATATATTTTAATTTTCGCTGTGCAAACGAAAAAAGTTTCTCTGACGAGACAAAAGTATTACATTAATGAAAAAAAAAACCACATTATTTTTTAACCAAGTATTAGTGATTATATATTTACAACAATAGTTATTTTCATATCGAATTTAATTTAAGCGAAATAATCATTTATTTAATTCATTTTTTATGCTTAATCCATAATATACAATTGAAAATCTAATCAAATATATAATAATTTAAGATTGATTACAATTCAAGGGAAGGTTACCTTGAAATGCTTAGTCCAATGAACGTTTTTTTTGTGTGTGTGTGTGTTTTTAATCAAGCGTTGAAGACCCAGCCCATAATTTTCCAGTTTATTGAAAGTCCTTTCAGCCGTTTGTTAATTTCGGCCTCATTGCCTTCAATTGTTTGTAATTTCCTGCAAACGACATTTGGAATAGTAATCAAATCTACTTAATACACTTCGCTAGACATAATTAACGTCCTGTACTGATGAATTTACTAAGTGCTTATTTTTATTCTGGCTCATGAATTGAATATATTTTCTTCAAATGGATTTTATATATTCTGAAATCAAGAAATATATGTTGTTTAAAATTTTGTTTAATGTAAAATCTATAGTTCTCATAATATTGGTAAAAGAATGCTATTTTTATAGAAAGCGTGTTATTGTTCTTATAGAGTAATTTTTTTATTCAAGTAAAATTTTTCAAGCAATTTTTCTTCTATCGCTCATAATTTCTAGGCAATAATTCTCAAAAATGTATTCTAATATGACATTTTCAGAGCCGGATTCTGTTTGCTATGAAGGCTTGAGGCTGAGAAACAATATTTTAAACTAGAAATAACAGCATTGATGTAAAGATTTATAAATGTAATCATTAAGCAAAGAATGATTCTCACACAATCATTCTTGTGAAATGGTCCGACAATACGTTACTTCCAATCGATTTGATTCATCTGGTAAGAAGACTTCAGATATTAGAATATAGTTTTGTTACATTTTATATACTTTTAAGTAAATTCCTGTTGGAAAACTTATTAGAACAATAATATTTCTCAGAACTTCAGTTCTTCACCGATCTTGACCATTAGAAGTCCAAAGTCTGTCTTCGTTCAAACATTTATATTACATATATATATATATATGCCCGTAACGCTTAGTCGCATTTTCTTGTAAACAGGATGATTTGAGTAATGACTTAAAATGCGTTGTTAGAAATGTTAAAATCTCAGAGGAGTTCAAAAATGGCCCCTCTAACTCAACAGGATGTGGATATAATGGAGGCTACAAATATTCATTTCGCTGTAGCGAAGTTCAGTTATCAAAATTAGCACCTTATTAAAATGAACAACACTTGTATTTAAAGTTTTTCAATATCTTAGACATTATGGGTAGAAAAGCGATTTTCATGCCCTAATCTTGACATCTTTTTTTAACATCATTAATTTATATCCCCAGATAGTAAATTAGGTGTAAAGGACTCTACATTTGCCTTCCTGCTTACCGAGATATTTTTTTAAAATCAGAGTATAGGCGAAATATCCTAGAAGAGGGCTATCCTAAGTGGCTGGCTCTATTAACAAAGTGCTGAACTTTTATTCTGTATACAGAATCGTTACATTTAAAGAGCAACGTCATATTACGACTGCCTTGATAAAAAAAAGGGCTCAAATAAAATTTTAATGATGAAATAGGCTTTCCAAAATAAACAGGCCTATGTTATTGTTTATCATCATCCAGCTCCTTGATAGGCTAGGATAAATTTTCTCAATGTGTAATCTTTACTATTTCAATGATATAGCATGAACTAAAGAGATCGGTCATCAGAAGGTGAATTTGGCATTGCAAAAATTAAATGCATTAGAGATAAATCAAAGCAAAGAGTTATTCAACTAAGTTTATAATTTATTACAAAGCCCCTAATGAATTGACAGAATCATATATATTTTTTAAATATTTAGTTCTTTTAGATGAATCAGAAGAATTTGAATTTGGGGAGGTTGAATGTGATGTGTAGAGTTACAGAGTCCTTGAAACAAATATGTCTCCTTGAATTTCGCATATGAATATTTCTACGTAAGAATGTAAGTTTGCATTTTTCGTTCACGTTGAATACACACGAAAAAACTGCATATAGAATATCTAGACTATTTACTTATTTATATATTTTTTATTTAGCATGAAAATTCTATTGCAACCAAATATTTTTCCTATAAAAAAAGTATCAAGAAGTTGAATTGTCAACTATAGTGCAGTGAATGAATACATTAAAAAAGGTACAGACAAATTCGAAAAAGACATTTTGACAATTTAAAAATTGGAGTGGTAAAATACCATTATAGAAAGATTCTCTATATCAAAGAACCAATAAATTATTTCGTCATTATTTGCTTGAAGTTTCATTGGTATATTTAGGTTCAAAGAATACATCTATAGATCCTAATATTGAGTTTTAACAATAATTCTAATAGATCAAATCTGGAATCATCTCCTCGTGTACTTTATTCAAGAGCTGACAAAGAAACGTATTATCACTCCTAATCACACAGCTACATTTCGTTTTGTTATCCAGTTGTCTAGTTTTATGTTTTCAATCTTTATTTCAAATTTAAAAATGTTTTATTTTGGTGGAAAGCACGCATTTGAGGTTTCATTTGACATCCAATTCTGCAATTATATTCGAAAAGTTCTGACATTCTACTTCTCAATGCATTGCGTCATTTCAGTTTATATACATACTCCCACGTAATTTTCATACATCATGTAGATACGGTCTATTAATTATTCATGTATTATTCTTTTCCCTCTTGATAATGTGAACTTTTTCTTCGTTTACCAATTTAGCTTTGTAGTTGTAGAATTCCCTTATAATGCTTCAAATTTACATAAATACTATATTTAAATTCCCATTAGTTTTCTTTCTTATTTAATTGTAAATGTAATTTTTCCTTGTCTCTGCAATAGTAAAATTTTAAATCGTTTGTTTGGGTGTCTAATCAAGTTTTTATGCCATTTTTTATTTTTTTTACTTTGGACAACCAATGAAATTACCTCCTGTGTGCTCCAAAACATATTATCCATAGTTGAATTTTATTAATAGCAAGATACAAATTGAGTGTTTAAGCATTTATGTTCATTGTCTACATTCAAATGAGGTAAAGCAATATCTTAACAATATAATCAGACTGTGGTGCTTTTTTGTGTTTTCGAAATAACTTTTAAAAAAATTAATGATAATTAAACGCAATAGTATGAGTTACATTTGCATTACTTTATTAAATGATGTATTAGTTTAATTTATTGCTGCCGAATATTATTATTGTTATGATCTAATAAATTTCTCAAAATTCACTTTTACTAAAAGTTTCTTTAATTGTGGTCATTATTGAGGTCTGAAGAGATCGTAAGAAATCGCATTTATTATAGGAAATTACATTTATTATTTGTTGTTTCATAATAAAACATTTCACCGATAAAACATTTCAATAAAAATACCTATGACTAGAAATTTTCCAATAAAATAATGTCTATAAACCAGCATGTTAGTCTTCATATAAAGACATGTATATTTAACTATTTGCAAAGCAAAGAAATATTGCATGATCCAGATTTATAAAATTTTGCATTAATTACTTTTAACGTATTAGATGTTCAATAAGAAATAGTTTTCAAGAATTTAATTAGATTTTCAATTAAAAATTTACAATATTTTCCTATATAAAATTTTATCGCATTAAAACTACTTTTTACAGCACTTTACTTGCCACCTTTTCAGAAATAAGTTTTTCAGTTAATTCATCTATGTTTTTGTAAAATGTTTAGCTAATTTTAATGAATTAAATTTTAATGAATGAATTGTATCAATTTACCATTTAATCATTTCCACTTTAATTTAAAAGGTAAAATTTTACATGAGCTTACAGATAATTAGAGATATATATAGTACATTACAGTCTTAAAGCCTTTATGACTGCATGAGTGAATTATATAACTATCAAAATTTGAACCTTAAAAATATTTTGATAGTGAAGCTATTAAAAGAGAAGTTTCTTAAAGTATTTAATTGACAATGACAAGTCACAAAATCATTTAATGACTTTAAGTGTGTAATAACATTTAATGACTTTATGTCACACAAGTCATTTTATTGACAGTGGCATTACATAAAGTATTTAACTGACAGTTTTAAAGAGTATTAAGTTTGGTGAACCTGCTGATCACCAAAAGCGACTAGTATGAAAAAATTGAAATGTCTTGAATAAATTGAAATGTATACCATTTAAATATTATTTTTCTAAATTGAAATATCGTGAACAAAATAACTTGGTAAATTGAGATGCAATGACTTTAAATATTATTTTATTAAAAATTGAAGCATTATTTCAAGGATTTTATGCCATTTTTAGAATAAAATAAATATATTTGAATATCAGATTATATATTTATGGTCAATCTTTAAAAACCAAGATCTTAGGAAAAAAAATCACAACTAATGATTAACGCAGTTTTGATTTTTTTTTTTTTTTTTTTTTTTTTGCTTTTCTTTAAAATATTTTGTGTTGCAACTGTCGTAATGGGATTAAGCTCCTTTAAATATAACGATGTAAGGTGAATGAAAACTACATAAATTTACTTTACCTTTGAAGACCAACAGTACAGATTATTAATAATTTATTTCTTTAGCAAAGAAATTAAGAAAATACTTTAAATTATATTTAATTAATAAATATAAAAAGAATTTGAAAGCAATTCTGTAAACAGTTTAGTAATTTATGCATCATACACGTGAGATAAGAAAATAGTAAACAACTCAGCTTTTGATATGTTTCAATCATGGCATAATTTTTTTTAAATAATTTATTTCATAAATTGTTCAAAATTCAATAGCTTCAATAGGTAAGTATTTTACATTTAATTACGATAATATTTTTTGAGATTGGAAGCATAATTTTAATTAAAAATTTTCAAATATAGTTCAATTATTTAAATCTGTAAATAAGCATTGTTGGAAAATTAATACAAAAATGTTGAATAAGTGCAATTAATAATTTGCGATTTTTATATAGTTAGAAATTAAAGAAGAGAAAAAAATCCGGAACATTAAATAAAAAAAATTATATCAATGAGAAATAATATTATTTATTCCTTATTATTAGTTAATATTCATGAAGCTGTTTAAAACATTTAATTACATACTAACCTCTGCCATCTGTTTAAACTTGTTTGTGCCTTTTTTCCTAAAATTCTAATAAATAATGCAAAATTTAAATTATAAGTATTATTTTTAACTTTATAATTTTTTCTTAAGAAATCTTGAAAACAAAAATTTAGAATTTCATGCAAGTAAAGATTATTAAATAGTAAAATTTCATTAACTAACGATTCGTGTAACATTACAGTGATTTTGATTTAACAAAGAGATGCATGTTTTATAAATATCATCAAGATCGACCAAGATGTTTTAAATAGGTATTGATTCGTACTGTTGGAATAAGTAACATTATAAAACTGTAATTACAAAATATTTAAAATATTCCGTACTTGAAATATAACGGACTAAAATATGCTATTTTGAGTTCAAGAAATTCATTTGAAAGCCCGTTTTGTTCAATTCAAAGATCAGGGTGTACTTATTCATTAAGGGTGAAAAAGTCAAAACTCGCCAAATTTAGTAACAAATTGATCCCCATATTGCTTCATATTTTACACCTTATCGGCGAAATTTGCACCGTATTTGCGAATCGGCAATCCTTAATAAGTACAGTTAAAAGTACTTATTAATACATTTAATTAATAAGTACAGTTCAACGGATAGAACTTGGGGTTTTGTCAAAAAAAAATATTGGTTGGAAAAGATTTATTGAACCACATTTTAGTATGGTAGTTTTAAATATAGTATAGATAATATATATTGATTTACGATGTTCATTCACCGAAAGTGAATTTTTCTAACAATTTTTCGTTAAATGTAACATGACAATAGATTTTCTCGTGCTGGATGATTAACTGGAACTAATCCTAAATCTAACTTAAAAATAGATCGGAAACTAATTTTTGTATAATTTAAGACAATCAGAACTTCTTGTGAGGATAAAGATATTTTATAATTCATAAGTTCTTTCAAAGATTTGTCGGCTCTAGTCGGTTGTAATAGCGACCAAAATGTTTTAAGATAATATTTTTCCAAATTGACGATTTCAGTCAACAAAACTACATAGCATGTGAATCAAAATATTTCGCAAAAAGTAATGATACATTTGAGTATATTTTTTATAATTTGGCGATTTTTCTTCTTGGAAAAAATATTTGACAATATTCCTTCGTTAAAACCTAATTATACTGGTTTTTTTATAAGAACTTATGTGCCTATCATGCTTTATCAGATTTATTTCAACTGCCAAATGCATCTTGGAGCGAGTATGCATATATACACACATTGTGTGTTATAAACAGACAGAGATAACAGAATGGTTTAATGTTAAAAATTAGTTTTTGGTCCATTATGTTTAAAATGCAGCCGCCAATTCCTTATTGTTGGCATCATGTTTTTGTGAGAGGTGAAATTGTGCTCCGAATAGAACTCGGGACCTTTGGGTCTGAAGCCCAGTAACATAACCACAGGACAAAAGCAAGTGTTCATTCCCGTAGATGTTATCTGGCTTATTATGATATCATCACATTTTTAATCAAATTGTGGCAATTCTGAAAATACTGTAACCATTGAAAACATCATAGCTTTGGTGAATGTTGTGACTATTTGTACGATTTAGACTGGCATGGCATGAAATAATTTAGTGTTACCTGATGTTCAAATTCCGATGGAAATCTTATTTTAATGTACCACTTCGCTTAGCCAACAATGCAAAATTGCCAAAAAATAGGTGTTCACTGATCTGGTCCGAATCAGCAATAGTCTCTGGGAGGAAGAATGAGATAAAAGGAGTGTAGTTTAGTGTGCCCTTTACTGCACCAGGGATACCAAAGCGCCAATAAAGATGGCGAACAAAATAAATACTTCTGAAAAGCAGTTACGATTATCTCCTTCTGAATTAAAATTATTAATAGGTACTTTTCCATTAACTGGGCTCAGCAAGGATTGGCCAAATAATGTAGAATTCCGCCAAATTTCTTACATTTGTCATCTGCTTCGCTTGGCGACTTGGCTCGCGTGTGGTTCACAATGGCGACATTTGATCCCGAATAATGGAAAAATACCGTTTTGAAATAAAGTTCTTCATGATTATATTATATTCCATTCATCCTTCATCCATTCTGCAGTTTCTATACATTTTCTGCCATTCTATTCACAACACGTCTGTTTTTCAACAATTAGCGATATGACGAATTATGAAGGAAACCGTCAGATTAGAAAAAAAAATTCCGAAATGTGCAAGGAACTCTATTGTAGACAATTTCTGAAACGCATACCGAAAGTGAAATATTGAAAAAGAATACATCTTTTCTGTTCGTATTAACCAAAATGCTCATAGTGTCTTTTTATCAGTAAAAAAACTTTTGATTATAATACAAAACTACATTAAAATCTTTAATATTTTACGTAAAATAGTTGTAGTTTATATACAATTCAATCCCTATAAAAAGTAGCAAACAAAACAGCGTTAGGTTAGCTATAAGATCATTTAGTTGAGTTATCATGTTCGTGACAAGCTCGGAGACACACCAAACTATGGTTCAATCAAAAAGGTTTTTCTATCATGCCATGGGCAGCAAAACAGTAACAGACAAGCATACTTTAATCCTTACGGATAATTATTTATCCCTCATTTTATTAAAACATAATATTTTCCAATGTCTAGTCAAAAATGTATCATAAATCACATATATAAAATCATTAATAGTCATGGAATCATTAGCAACAGTCATAGAATCGACAATGTTATTCTTTTTCATGCCAACTATTATTCTTTACTTATGATAAAATTTCTACTTGATTGATTTCATGAGATAGAAACCCATTAGCAAAACCTATTAATACGAGACTTTAATTCACATTAAATGTATTGTTTTGTTGAATTGTTATAAATACTATATAATAATTTTATTTCTTAAATTCTAAATACTGTAATTTGCAGTTTTCAGGTCATACATTTCAGGCTCCATTCAAAATTCTTCATTCAAGATTCAGGTATTTGAAAATTATTTTTAAATATCAACAATTAGTAGCTTTGAATATACATACAGTCATATACATAGCATAAAAGATATATTACGAGAAGATTATCAGCTATAGCCTGCATTATTAAAAATACATCAATTTAATTTTGCTGTTGGGAAACTGGAATAATCCAGATAATTTAAACTGGTTGATTAAATTATTGGGTTTGTCATTCCGCTTAGATATGAGATTGAATAGTAGTTTACCCATTATGGGACCCCGCAACCACCCTTCCAAAAAACTCCAAGATAGCCAAATTTTAACGATAACTAATCAAGTATTAGGGACTGGGTTCTTAATGATAAATGGTGACACTGAACCAGAATGACATTAACTCTTATTCTGGTCTATGATTATGGTTCAGATAATGGATACGTACCCATATATATTATAAAAATTGTCATCGAATAAGATTCCAAAGAATTAATAAGCAAAGGGAAATTAATTTTTAATGGTATATTTTGAAATAAATAGGTGCTTGCGTGAATTAAATTTGAATTGAAAGCAAATTTTCACCATGCATTAAAGTAGACATGCTATTAAATCCAGCATCAGACCTAAAGAAACTTATTGTTCCGAATATTTTCTAGAAAATCCACATGAAAGCATTTATTTAACAACTGTTTGCCATAGAATGATCAGATCTGGCCCTTTCACCCTAAAACCAAACCAACCAATCACACGAAAGCATGATATTGGTTATGTATCCCAAAATGTTGCTTTCGTAAATGACTAAAACTTAATCTCTAAAGAAACAAAAGAAAATAAATATGTATCCAAGTATTACCAATTAAATAACATTTGTATAAGAATATATTATGCATTATTTTTATTTATTTCGCTATCCTCGCCATATTATTAGAAAACATTTCCTTGATTAAAATAACACCGAACAATTTTCCATCGTAAAACATTTTTTAATTCTGAACTGAATGAAATATTTCTTTATTCAATTAATATAAAAGACCGCGACTTTTTAAATCACATTATATGCTTCTATGCAATGAATGAAGGAGAATGAAAAAATATTTTATTTTTGAATTAAATAAATTAAAGATAGTTGTTTATAAGTATTCTTCATAAGGTGAGCTGAAAAGGTAAGATATAAAAAAGGAAATATCTTTTGCAAAGTATGTTTCATAATTTTTAGTCACATTTGTTTTGAAATTTTTTTATTTAGAAAACTGAGCTTTTGTATCCACCTCAACATAAAAAAGTATCAACAGGAACGTGATATTTTTGGCGTTTTTAAATATCCGTCATCTTTGCTAGTAGAACTCTGACACTAATATTTTTAATCTATCTACTATATAAAAATAATTACATAAACATTGTATTCTATTTGATTTGTGATTGATGGATAGCGAGTCACTTGATCCATGACATTTGAAGTTTGTTTTGCCAGTATTGTTTGAAATATTTTTTTTAATGTTTCTATTACTTCACTTGACAGTGAAATATTGATATCAAAGGAAAATTAGAGCTTAAATTAACGCAAAAATAATAGCAAACGAAATTTAAACAATGTTTTTTAATTACTCCGGTTTTATAATTCACCGTTTGCACAACACTAATGAAAAGCTTTCAGGTTTATTTATCATTAGCCGCCTTTGGCTACCAGCCAGTTCGCCAGTATCAATGCTGGCTAAAGTGTTTGGTTAATATTTTAGGCAACTAGTTCCCATAATAGGTTTTTCAACAAAATATTTTTAAATTTCAAATTTTGATAATCATATTATTCATTTATACTGTTATGTAGGCCTTAAGCCGTCCATTATATTTCGAGTCTCTCACTAATTTTCTTAATGATCGTAAAATTCAATTTTAAATTAAAGGGAAAATAATGAAACTAAAATTAATATGAAGACAAATTTAGTGACTCCTAACATGTCTTTAAAAAAACATGACAAATAAAAGTAGAGACATTTGGCATTGAATTTTTTGAGCACTAAAGATTAATTTTCATAATTTATAATGCAGTAAAAGCTTTGTATTCGCTGGGTATATGTTCCATAAATATGCCGCGAATACAGAAACCGTGAATACGGAATGGTAATTTATATGGGACTATAGGAGATGCGTTCCTAGGTGACAAAATAAAAAAACAAGTATATAAAAAATTCAATTTTATTGAAGTTTTTGAACATTTTGATTAATTATCTTAAGGCTTAGGCAATAGTTTGAGGAATTTTTTAATTTTCTTTTGCTTGGAAGTTTTTGTAAGCCCCTTCAATTCAGACTGATAAGCAGCAATCGCATTAGCAATTTGCCTTTTTAAAACTAAGACTTTGTTCCATAGACGGATCAATGTTCATAAAGAAATCGCAAAGCTCATTTGCCATTCTTAAGCCTTCACCAATATTTTTCAAATTAAATGTCATGTTTTCAGTGCTGAAGCCTCTTCTTCAATGGGCTGTGAATTTAACATTTCCTCCTAGTTGGTTTCAGTCAAATCATCATCTTGCGATTCAAGCAATTCCTGAATATCACTTGATTCTATCTGTTCGAACCCATCTCGTTCTATTCCCTTCGCGATTTCGGCTATGTTTGCAGTCAAAGTTTGAACTTGCACAGATTCTTCGTCATTTTCCGCAGTCAGAGTAGGCCACAGTTTTTCCCCAGCATGACTTCAATGTGAGTGGCGGCTTATGTCAAAGTCCTCGGGATATCATTTAACAACATACTTTAGGTAAAGTTGTAATAAGATCTATTTTACTTTTTTTATTAGTCCATTTGACGGTGTTTACAAAGGATACTGGATTTTATACCTATTGGAATCCTTTTATAATAATGTACGCACTTATTAGATCAGCGAATATAGGAATTGGGTCACATTTTTGTAATCCGTGAATAGTAAAAACGCGAATGAAGGAAGCGCGAATAAGGAGCTTTTACTGTATCTCAAAGAATTAAGAAAAAATTAACTGATTCATTGAAAAATCAAATCTTTTTTTTAAAAATATATAAATGGTGTCAATAATATTTTATATTTTTCGGTTTATAAATTGATTTCAAAAAAATTATTCATAAGTTGAATTTTAAACGGAAACTTTTGTCCTAAGGTATTGTATTTTGTAAAATATTCTTGACTCTCTAACTTTTAAATAAATAAAAGTTCATATTTTCTTCCTCAAATAAAATCGATTTATTAATCTTTGAATATTACAGTATCAAAACATTCATAATTTTCCCAATCTAGGCCAATCACGCTTGAGAAATCATAGGAGATTATTGACTTCTTTGAGATAGTGGATAAAATTATCCATAATCACCCATTTTTATTGAGTGATGATGTTGGAATATTCATAAGTCGGTAACCTTTAGTGATTAATTTGCTTGGTTAGAGTGCAACTTTTTATTTAAAATATTAGAGGCTTAAAATAAAAATTTATAAATTCTTAAATCATCAGACTGTATAAAATATAATTGTTTCACTTATACCATTTGGAAACAGATGTATAACTGTTACTAAAGGTTTACAAGTTAGCTGTTAAGTTCCAATAAAAGTAAATATCTTGTACAATTTAAAAGATATTTGTCGTGTACGATTTAAAGAAAATGCTTATTTGAGTTAGTTATATAAATATTGCCAAAGATCATGGAAAACGTTCCCTTGCCTTTACTTTTCAAAATATATATAATGTTTCATATTTATCTTCTTTTATACAGATCTATTTAAGTTGGAATAACAGTTAACATACATTTTAATTTTTAGCCTAGGTCAATATAATGGAGACGGGTTGATAAAAGTTAATTATTTCCCCATTAACGTCTCGCCTAGCTTAAAATTTTTATTTTCCTTTAAATAATGTATTAAAAAATAAAATCATATAATTTTTTTAAAAATAGAAATTTAATTTCTTTGTTAAAGTTTTAATATCATAAAAATAATTTTTTGAACTACAATGGGATGTAAAATCAGTTTTTGCTCTAATATTTTCAGAAGTTACAGCGGAAAATATCAAAAGTTTGCTTAATTTTTAATTAATTAAAATTCCAAATTATTCGCTCTTGGGGTGCACAGTCACAGGCTCCAAAGTATACATGTCCCAAATCAGACAGCTTATATTCAACGCTTTGGCATGTAGACAGCCAACACACTTATCTTTATTATAAATATAAATTTTCAATTAAAGGAAATTTTTCTTCCCTCAGATAGCAATCCTCTGAATACTTCACCCGAATAAGTGTTAATTTTACATTGGTTTTTAAATTGTAAAGTGACATTCATCGATTTCAGATGAAGATGAAAACCCTAAGGACGATTGCGCGACAATCTGGCAATTTGAAAAGTTGATTGTGAAGCTGCTAAGTTGGCAGAGAAATGTGAAGACTCATTAAGTTGAAATCGGTGATATAAGCAAATAATGTTATAGCTGTAGGACTTGAAAGTTTTAAATCCACAGGAAAATTCTATCGATAAGATAGGTCCTCTCATGGGGAGAATAAGCTTCCAGCATTGAACGAATGGCAGTGGAGTTTAAAAACTGTCTACATGGAATTGATGAACATCGCGTGCAGTATTTGACATAATCGGAATTGGAGAACGAATTTAAACAAGGGTAAAAGCCCTTGTCTATACATAAGAAAATGTGAAAAAAAATGTACAGAGGGTGTTTAGTGAAAAGATACGAAATGACACAGTAGATATAAATGAAGACTTTATTCAATGTATACACCATAGGTCTAAGTACAACGATTCCATTGATTAACGAGTCGAGGGATTCCTGTGGCCGTGATGAGACCCAGCTCTTCACCGCGTCCTTGAGTTCGCCATCCGAGTTGAAGAACTTCCCTTTCAGATATTTTTTTTCATTAAACCAAACACATGAAAATTGTAGGGTCATATGTCCGAATGGTAGGAAGGATGGTCAAGATACTCCCGCTTGAATTTGGCCAGCTCATCTTGGACGACTTTGAAAACGTGTGGAACCATGGAGCAGAACCATACACCCCTATCTTTTGTTCTTGATAGACCAGCGTAGTCTTCGAAATGCCTTACGGTACATATCGGAGTTAACAACAAGTAGTGTAATTGGAGAGTTCTCTTTATAAGAGCCACTGCTCTCTCCTGCGCATGCAGAAATCTCTGCCGAATACTCCTGTTGGATCTCTAGATGTCTCGCTAAGATCTTATATAGTGGCATAGACAAATATATTTAAGGTTATGTTGTTGCGACGTTTAGTACCTTTTCATTTGAGCATCGCTTATATTTACGCATTTTACAGATTTGCTTGGAACTGCAGAGTTGTGAGCAGAAAAGTTTTTCAAAAAGTTCTTTGTAAGTCAAAGACATTTTTAATTGGTTGAAATTAGAATTCAGAAATCAACAATTTTATCCACAATCATGTTTAATTTCCTTTTTAATTATTACGTCAGATTTAACATTTGTCTTACATTAAGACATATGATTGTACGGCCATTTACTACTTTTAGTTTCGAAACATTTATTGCTCTAAAAATATAGGAGAGGCAGATACAAAGAAGATTTAAGGCAGCACATTCTGATGAAAAATCATAAAAATACCAAATTTTTTTATTGTCTCATTTGGTAAAGCTGACTTTTCTAAATATGTCTATATAATACATTTAAGAATAATTAAATATACATTTTGTAGAAGTTTCAGGCTATTCTATGAATTTCATATCAAGTTATTACAATTTGAAATCTTTAAATTCGTTTTTCTCCCTGATGTAATTTTGTTTAAGTGCTGTTCTTCGAAGTTTTATAAAACTTGCAATGGAAATTGCTCTAAGATGCGTAGTTATTTTTTTTAATTGTTCGAACTCAAAATAATTTTTTTTAACATTTTTTCTATGTTTAACAATGAAAATATTTATAATTAAATAATTATTATCAGGAGGATAAATTCCATAGTAATTTTAATGTAATATATAATTGACTACCTAGAAAAAGAATTTGAGAAAAAATTTTAATATTTAAAAAAGTTTTAGGGTTTTAAAAAAACTTCCTTTTTTAAAAAGAAATTTAAATTTTTCAAAAACTGTTGAAATAACTCAATTTTTTGTGGGCAGTTATAGAATGCTATTTAAGATAAGATACACTTAAAATCTAATTTCAAATATTAAAATTAAACAAAGTTTTTTAGATAGTACCGTGTCTCCTTAAGAAGCAAAAGTTTTGCTTCTTAATTAAAATTGATTGAATAAATGACTATGGATTGTTTTCGCTTTTCTTAAGGTTTGATTGACATGAAAGTCAAGTGAATAATGTATCGACAAAATTGCATAGTTTGCCTATATTTTGCTTGACGGTTCAGATTTTTAAAGGATAAGTGCATTTTTAGAAGGTTATAAAGATAGTTGTTGTTCAGATAAATATAATTTATAATTCTGAAATAATTTTTATAACATATTTCATGAAAAAAAGATACTTTAATCCGGAGTTCTATGCAATTTTAGCATTTTCTTAATAATTATCGCCAAATAACATAACTATTTTCATTAGTTCAGAGAATTTTAAACAACAGCAATATAAAGTCAAGTTCAAACAATAGCTATTTTTAAAGAAAGAAAATACTTTTCAAGCAATGAATTCTATAAGGATTTCTAGAAAAGCAGTCTAAGCAAACAACTACTTTTAAAAGGAATACTTTACTTTCTTTTCATTCAGTCTAAATAGCTTCAAAACATTAGGATTCGACAGTTAATTATTTGAATATAAATTTCTTTTCATATTTTTTTATCTCTATGGAGTATTAAGGCTCCAGATTTTTCGATAACAATGATTTGAAATAAGTGAAGTGCACTGACTAAGTGAATTAATTACCATAAGCACTTGAAAAACTTACTTGTGAATAATAATAAAAAAGGGAAGCATGAATAAATCCTAAGAAAAGATATTCTCAAAATAAGAAAAACTTCTTAAAAATGCAACTTATAAAAATTAAACAATAGGCAATAGCTTTTATTGAGTTCCTGTAAGAATATATTCTTATAGATAAAACAGAATAATCAAACATCAAAAAAATTTTGCTTTTTTACCCCGCATTTTCTATGTTAAATAAGTGTCTTTCTTTTATTTAGGGTTTTTTTATTTGCCTTTTTTATTGTTTTTTTTTTTCAAAGATTGCATTTAAATTAAACTTTGATACATTTGCATACTCAAAAAATGAATTGATTAATCTTTCGCTATGTTCTCATTTTACCTTTTTTTGTGAATGCTATGAATTATGACTAATATACTTTGGCAAAATTAAACATTGAATTCAAAATATTTAGTAATTATTTTTTGTATTCTTGAGTATCTACGGAAAATTTAAACAATTATGTATTATTTCTAATAATTCTAAATAGAAGTTACCTATATCTGTTGAATATAGGCTACTAATAACGTTTAATACATTTTAAATTGATAATTTAGGCGTTTTTAGGACAAGGTCTCATCCTTTGAAATAAGTATTCTCATTTTTCAACTTCTTGTTAACACTTATCTTACTTCAGTTCAACTTTAAAAAATTTGTAAAAAGATACATTTAAAAAAAAATTAATTTGAACTTAAGTGTGGTTTATGTTTAATTACATTTTACATTATTGACTATCTTATAATAGAAATTTGAAATCACTCCAAATAACAATAAAAATACATTTTAATAAATAGCTATCCATCTTCAGTTACCAGCAGTTCTTAGACCATCAGTATGTTTAGAATAATTGTAGAATTGGCAGAATAAATTTCTCGCCCATATTCATAGTACTGATTTCACCAATTTTTATTTCATATAATATTAAATGACTTTCAGATACGTCACCAATATTATAAATAGATTCGTCAGTAGTATGAAGCATAGATACTTCAATAGCATGACACAGAGAAATGTCAATAGTTACCTTGTCCTAAATTCCTTTTCATGAGAAATTTCAGAACACTATCATTCAGCATCGTCTGTATGGGTTTGTCAGATTTCCCCAGTCTTAAATGTTAAATAAAGTAGCTAATCCACTGATTTCACTGATTTAAATTTCGTCTGAAAACTCAAGAATCTTAAATACATTATTAGGGTTCCTTTGCCCTATACTCATGCGTTTGAAGAATAAAATATTCCATTTCATCAAGTGGCCCTTTTTCAATTATCTTTAGGAATCAATTCCGTCAAATTAAGCATTAATTTTCCAATATTGTTATGCAAATATAATTCAAAATATATTACCTTCTTTTGTTTTGATACGATAAATTTCATCAAACCGCCATGACAATTATGTAAAACGTCGTTAATATTAATAAGATTATTCTTATGTCAATTAACTTTGATAAAGCATTTTCATTGATAACTCATACTTCAAAGTGGTAAAAAAAAATGGTGAAATCGATACGTTACTGAGTAACTGGGAAAAAAATTTTAATGAAAAAAAAATCATAAGACATATAATTGCCTTTGAGGAAATAGTTCTTCCACATGATTTGATTTATTTTATTTATGCTTTCTGGTTGCTTTCTTGATCAAAATATCAAGCTTAATTATTAATATTAGTTACCTTTAGTTTCTAGCTTGTTCGTCCAGATCATTAACCTTTTAGGCAATGAAAGGATTAATACGGAATGTATTTCCAAAAAATTAATTTATTATTTGATACAAATGAAATATATGAGTTTAATTGAATCATTGTACTTTAAATTACTGATGAAAAATAATAAAAATTATTTACGGCAACAAAGTAGGTAAAAATCTTACTACATAGGCAATGTTCAAAGATAGCAATGTTGTAATTTTAATATTACAAAAGCAGGCTATCAAGTTTTTGATGGATGAATTTCAATTTCAGGCAAAATAACATTATGCCTAAATGAAACCAAACCAACGTAACATTGTGCCTAACCAAACTAACCAAACAAATTGTTTAAACATGTATCCAAAATTAAGAAAATAATTGTACGGAAATGAAAATGACATCATTATAAAGGGTATTCTTTTAATTTTAAGATAATGAAACAATCAATTTTGGGAAATAAATTTGGATGGCAATTTTCTAAGGCAAGTTACAGTCATTAGCCATCTGTCGACGGTAAGCCTATTTTCATGACAATTAAACTCGGTCTAGTACTTGTAACTCCTTGACTTTTTCACATATACTTCTCTTTGATTCAATGGAGATTTTAAAACCTTAACAAGAACAAGAGAATTGCTATTAATATTTTACAGATTCAATGATGTGGTAATCAAAGTGCGACTATAAAAATATTCTGTGAAGAAGTCTGAACCGTTTCTATGATTCTTTGTCTACATCTGGCTGTTACCATTCGTCAATTAGTAATTCTATACCACGATGTTAGTTTTTTGTATATAAAAATTATGGTCATGAAATAAAATTAGCGAAATTTGCTCCATGATTACGTCCGCGGAACTTGACATCATTCCACTTAAGGAATATACAGCGGAAAGAATTCAAACTTGTGTTTCTTCGATTTATATCAAACATGGCGAGCGTTGGAAGGTAGGCGACCTCAGATAGTATATTTAAAGGTTGTAAGTTTTATTCTGGAACTTTGGATATCCATAGAGCCATTGTTGTCTCAGAACTCTGTTATGGTTTTTCCCTGTATAAAATTTATAGGGAAGTAGTACTTTTCTTATACACTACTTTCGAAAATAAAGCAAGTCGTAGGGAGGCAACAATTGATGATTTTTTAAGATTCATGAGCTTTCATATGAAATTGAAATTTTTGGAATCGGCATAGTGGTTTTGAAATCAATTGAGTTATGGCCAGGGAGGATATGCAATAAAGTAGTTTTTCGATTTTTCTCGAAGATATACTGGAGAGCGAGGTACCATTTATTATTTTTCAAATACCATGGACTTTCATGGGAATTATACAATAAATCTTCAAGATTTGTGACTGTTTTTCGGTTGCGAAATTTTACCATAGAGAATATACAGTATTTTTTAAAATTTCTCTCAAAAACAAAGATCCAAAGAAATCAAGCAATCACAAGTTATACTATATATTTGAGAGAAAGACAGAGACGATAAACTTCCCTGTACATCAAAATATCCGAGATAAGACAAGTAGTTACATTTTACTTATTTTTATTATTTAAAACACTGATATAAATTAGTACCCCAAATTCGATGAAAATTTGAAAGTCGAAAGTCTACGCGCCTCTAAAAGGGGTGCAAAGGGGCTAAAAGTATTTAATTTTTTAGTCAACTTTTGATTAAATGACCCATCAAACATTGCTTTGATATCATGTTAAAATTCTAAAATTTAGCTTTACTGAACTTCAATCTTGTTATTACATAGTTTGTCTTTGATTTTTAATTATTTTTTCTAAGTTAATTTGAAGGTAACTTTTATTTATTCTGTTTTTTTTTGTTTTTTTTGCACAAATCTAAACAGTATCTTACAATTATATGAGTCTTGATTTTGCATATATTCAAATAAAATGTGCAGACGCAGGCGAAGCTAAGAGCACTGCTGCTGGAGAAAAGTAAAGTCTTAATAATAGAATTATAAATGTAATATCATAGAATGAATTATAATTCAGATTTCTTGTAAATTTATACAAAGATAATTCAATTACAAACTTTATGAAATGCATTAAAGGGGAATAATTGCCATTCTCATATTGAAATCTAAAGTATCTAAAATAAAGATTTGTCGATATTATGAGTAATGATTGAGAGTAAAATAAGATCAAAGAAATATCTTTGATTTCAGTTTTCGTTTTACTAACAAGTATGCGATCTTCCCTACAAGCATTGAAATAGAATTCCCATTTAAATTTACTAGCAAACTATACTTTATGAGACGAAATATTTTGTTCCAAATAATGATCTTAATCCTTTGTATATTGTCTGGAATCGCGAAGTCACGAAAATTTTGTTTGTAGAATTAATCATAAAGTATGTTGTTCAAAATGTAGGTTATACGAATTGTGCTGAATTTTTAAAAGGAAGATCTCTGAAAATTTCAGGCATGTTTTCATTTAATGAAAAATAAAAATTAAATAAAGTGGAAAATATTATATAGACAATTTCTTTCATGATATTTCTTCATTATATTTTTAAAAAGCATTTTATAAACTTTGTTAATTAATCTATCTTAAATATTTAAGTATGAAAACATCAAGAAACCCCAAATAAAATTCATAAAAAGAGTAATAATTTGTAATTATTAAAGCAAATTTAGATATTAGACAGCATAAAAAAGGCAAAATGCATAATTTATGTTTGTAGTTTAATAGCTAAATACGAATTTTCAAACCTTGCAAATTACTTAAGTGTCATTAGCGTAGAATAACATTAAAGAATAATCTTATCAGAACAAATTCATACGGAAATCAGAGGAAACAATTGAGTTTTTTCAAATATATAATCTACTGCAATTATATTTTAATATATTGAAAAAAATTAAATAATTTAATCATTGACAAATTCAAAATATGTAAAAGAAAATGAATACATTATAGTTATAAATTTATTATTATGTAGTTATAAGTTTATTATATTTATTATTTATGTAGTTATAAATTTATTTAGCATTTCATAATTAAAATTTAATAGATTTAATACTCTCCTACCTTCATTGATAGTTTTTTACAATCTTCTACTTGCTTATTTATAAGAATCTTATGGATCTGGTCAAATTATCAAACGTATAAGTGTTTCTATAGTATGTTATAAAATTATTTAATGTTATAAAATAAAATTTTAATAGATTTAAAACTGCTGTATCCTCACGAATATCTTTTACAATCTTCGAGCTTGTGTCTTTTTTTAGAATCTTATGGATATGATCAAATTATTTCTGAGAGATATATTTAAGTAAATTGGGTTAATTCTGTAAACTGCATTTTCCAAACGAAATATTGTCTTGTTAAAGAAACATTTTAGTCCCAAACGACATCGTTCCAATTATTTGTCAAAAGATAAGAAAAAAAGTACTTGGCTTTATTATTCATTCGTTTAAATTTTTGAAACATAAAATAGAGGTGAGGCTTACGATTTGAAATATCAAATGCATTTTAATATTCTTGAATTAAAATTTATAAAAGTAAAAACATGTTTAAAAATGTTTTAAAATAAAAATAATTTCTATTCCCAAACAATCGTTTTTATTTTTAACAGCCATCAATTCTTTGCAATTTTAAAACCTGCTTTTGACTGGTTTAATATAATCCTATCTTTAAAATAGCTAAGCATATGCCATTCTACGAATCGTTTATATAATTCATATTCATAGCAACTTAAGTACCTTTATGAGATGGAATATACGTTTTGAATGATGTTCTTAATCTGATTTAGCTTTTGTGGCATTACATTAAAAGTTAAATTCACTTTGCGAAATAAATCCAGAAATCTATAGAGTAGCATCGATATTATATACGGATGAAGAGTTGGATTTTCAATTGGGTAATCATAGTAAATTCAAATCAACAAGAAGGAATGGCTTCAATGCAATGGAATATATTTTATACACAGTATTTATGTGTGTGTGTGTTTCTAACTCTGAATATATAATAATTTCTTTTACAGTATTTTTAGAATAGTGCCACAAAATACTTCAAATAAGCTAGAATAGATTTTTAGTGGTTTATTTGTTTGTCACAATAATGAGAAGTTTCAAACACATGGATCAAAGTCTAAAATGATTTGAAAGTTCCATAGATTTATTTCGCAAGCTGCTGAAAATTGTAGATTTTAAGATGTCTATTATTATATGCTAAAGGGTTTTCCCTGCCTTTCAGAACTCTATCTTGTATAAGGGGAGTAATATGTGCATATTTATTTATAAAGAATAAAAATGCTGATTCTTTTAATTAGCAAATTTCAAGACTTAAGTAGGTCTTCTCACATAAATCTTTCCGGATGTGTGCGTGATCGTGTGAGCTACTTTAAAGACTCTCACGCTTATGTTCCAGGCTTAAAGTAAATGTGAGCCTCTACAAAAAAGTGTGTGTAACAATATATTCATGTCATTAATCGTTACTTATTTCTTTTTCATGCGAAGCTCATGGAATCTAAATATATATCGATTCCTCATGTTCTTCACCATCTTAAGAGAAAAAAAAACAGTTTATGGGTAATTGTAAATATAATTTCTATGGATAAAATGAATGAAAACGTATCCCATCTTTAATCACGATGCTAATTTTGCCAATTTTTATTTCCTTTGTAAGTCTTTCACATCGAAATGTGCTATTAATGGTTTCTTTTTCCCTTTCCCCTTCCGTTTTCAGAGAGATTGGGGGAAAATATCTTTTCACTGCCTGCAACTTCAACATTTGGATTTATTCCGCCTTTTAATTTCAAATTATCCCGGCATAATTAGGTTTCTTCGAAATTATTGTGCAATTTAAAATAGCGTTTTCATCTGATATGATAAGATACATTTTATCAAATGTGATTTACTTGACAAATTCACTGCTATTAACATAGTGGGCAAACAACTAGTCATCTAAAGCGGCTGGTTTCTTAGGAAAATTTAATGGAATCGTATAAATTGTAAATATATAATACCAGCTTTTCTCAAAACTGTAATATCTTCTTTGAAGAAAGATTTATTTTGAGATACTAGTATTAAATGAGAACATAGTTTTGAGATCAATTTCCTTTTTATCAACCAATGCATAATCCTGTCTGTGAAACAGTGAAACATAAGCCCTTCTACTCGTCATTTATATATTTCATGCTTAAAGTTACTAGCATGCAATCCTTTATGAGATAGACTATATTGTCCCGAATAATACTCTTAATCCGATTTAGCAATTCTAGTCCCTGCGATTGTTGGAAAATTCTATCTGTAGAGTAAATCCTGAAAATTTATAGAGCAAAATCCAGGTTATATGGATCATGTCTTGCATTTTTAACAGGAGCGGCTCTAGGAAATGTGATCAGATCAGAGAAACTATTTTAATAGAAAGAAAATAGATTTCAAGCATGCGACAAAAGCTTATTGTCGGAATGTTTTCCGAACCTTTGTTGAGAAATAAAATGAATAAGATAAATTAAATAGCTTGTAGTTAATACTTTCAAGGATTGTTTGTGCTTTATGTCAAGAAAGTATTACCGACAGATCAATAAAAATCAAAAGTTTCAAGAATTGTTTTACAATAGCCTTTATCTAATTTATTCAATAAACTCTTTATTCAAATTAGATTTGAAATGCATAATTATATTTAATACCCGAGTGTAGTTGCCAAAATAGCGTTATTCAACTTAATAAATACTACATAGCCATTTAGGGATGCATTAATAAACAGTAAACGGTTTAATGATAGTCAAAGGAAATTAATGATCATTCGTTTCATTAATATCACACTTTGAGCTAACGCGCATTATTTTAATTATCGCCATTAGTATAAATCTTAAAAGGAATTAGCATAACAGTTCCTTTAATAAAGTTAACGGAAAAAATAATTCAATAAGCTTCACTCGCTAAATGATAATCAAGAAATAACAGTGAAATGCAATTTTTATACATAAAAATATAATAAAAAATATATTGAAAATGGGAATTTATTATTTTAATGCCCAAAAAACTAATTTTCTGTCTTAAAAATTTTCTTACTTTTTAATAACTATAAAACTTAATAAAGTGAGAAAAGTGTGGATTTTTCACTATAAATTGAAAGCTTAAAAAAATAAAAGAAATGGTTAGACCCAATTGCATACTTTTCATTGTCCCTTCAAATATTCAAAATAATTTGAAAAATTGTTCTTAATTTAAAAAGAAACCAAAGTTTCCAATTGATTATTATTTTTAGAATATCTGAATTTTTTTTCATTTAATCACTATAATTTAATTTTGAATTACATGATATAAAATATTACATATTTTTGACTTTCACTGGTTTTCAAAAATAATTTCTTAAAAATTGGAAGAAAAAATATCAATTATCAGCATTGAGAATGAATGCTTTTTATTTTAGTAAAAAAAAAGGGTGCCAAAATTTTATTTTTAAAAATTTCTTATATTTTCCTTATTCCAAAATTATTTAGCTATCCTAATAACTTATCAAGTTTTAGTCAAATTGAAATCATTGCATAAGAAACATCATAAAATGGTTATAATATTCAATATTTCAATATACAATGTGTTCCAAACTTTAATTCCGGTAAACCAACGAATTTCCTATTTTGATGCAGATATAGTTTTCCTAAATCTACGAACTTACATGTAGAAAATTAACTTCATTTCCCTCTGTCATAAATGGCTTCTACAAGTGCACTTTAGTCATAGTTTAAGTGCTGGTTAGCATAGCGAGAGTGAAAGAATCTCTTTGTCGAATGTTTACCGCTCGGAATATCGAAAGACCAGTAGATGTTATTACAAACCTAACTAAAATCCTTGGCTTTTGAACACCAACTAAGATCTCCATTCACCCAATTAGCTTTGAAACCGTTCACTAGTTTAAGTTTTCTAAGATGGAACCGAAGATATAAAATGTCACATTGAACATATAATTAAAATACTTGTTTTTATTGAAAAATATTTTGAATTTTAGCTTTTTCTTCCGAAAACCAATAAAATCAGGTGAAATTTCTAATTAATCAGAAATACTTTGCTCAAAGTTTTATGTAATTTTTGGACAGTTTAAAATTTATCTTTGACAATTAGTGTTTTATCATTGATTTCTGATTACTTAAATGAAAGAAAACTGTAATCAAATTCTCCATTTCTAAGAAGAATCTTAAAAAATCTTCAAACTTTCTCAATATAAAGTATATAAAAGGGCAGAATTGTAATCGTAAAAGAAATTGAACTTAGAGTTTTGGCAAATCTTGGAGCTTCAATTAACTCTCTGAAACGGAAAAACATACATTTTACAACCATATTTATTTGTCCATTGCTCAATCTATCGTGAATTCGATATTTCAGAACCGTCGTTAGTTAGATGGATTTTCTTTTGTGATCTTTTTACTAAATTTGCATATTTATGTCTAATTTTGAAAGAAATTCATTATCCATCCAGCTGCTTGAGTACAAGTAATTAACAAATGTTTGGCGCATAATGATCAAATTTATTCCTTGTGCCATAAAACTAAAACAAACCACATCCTGTCAAAGTACTTGACGAAGTTAAATTTTTAGGTCTGATTTTTGATAAAAAGCTTTCATTTGCCTCTCATATAACTTACTTAAGAAAAAAAATGTGAAAGATCCCTGAATATCTTAAAGGTTCTTTCAAACACTACATGGGGTGCCAACCGTCTGTCTTTACTTCGTATTTACAGAGCGGTAATTTTATCCAAACTTGACTATGGTTGCAATGTCTATAGTTCTGCAAGACGCAGTGTTCTGCAAAAATTGGATAATGTTCATCATGCTGCTCTTCGATTTTGTTCAGGAGCATTCAGGACATCACCTGTACAAAGTTTATACATAGAATGTAATGAGTCTTCCCTACACATTAGAAGGCAGATATTGTCTCTCCATTGTTATTTTAAAATTTTATCAAACCCTGACTATCCCTATTATAATTTTAATCAGAGCCCAATTTTTACAACGCCTTCATGTTGCTCGACCATCATTAATACCCTCCTTCTTGGAGAGAATGGGGCGTTTAACTTCAGAACTGCATCTGGAGAAGGTACAAATAGTTTCAAAACAATCGTTTCTCTTATCACCCTGGCAATCTCATGGAATCCAATACTTGCATCCATTTCAATATTTTGATAAACAAAACACTGCGGATATCGTTTATCAACAAATCTTTGCTGATCATCGTCAACAATATCGCCACTTTAAACCTATTTTTACAGATGGATCTAAAGGTCACGATTATGCTTCTTTCGCTTGTATTATTTCAAATTCCTCAATAGCCTATAGAATTAGTTCATTTTGTTCTATTTTTACTGCAGAGGTAACTGCTATTTTAAAAGCTTTATCGGTTATTTCGGATTGTTCTGCTGATAACTATATAATATGCACTGATTCAATGAGTGCGTTGCAATCTCTGTCATCATTATATGCTCATAGCCATCCTTTGCTTTTCAACATTTTAAACTTGCATGACAAACTTATCTGTAAGGGCTTTCGAATTATTTTATGCTGGGTTCCCGCACATGTGGGAATCTTGGGAAATGAAAAAGCTGATAAGGCAGAAAAATTGGCCACTACCTTCTTGCCAACACATATTCCTCTTAACGATTATAAGAAATACATAAATCATATTCTGCATTCCAAATGGCAAACTGAATGGGATTCACAGATTAGTAATAAGCTCCATGCAATTAAACCTACAATAGATTGCTGGCCCACATTACACAGCAGAAATCTAGACACCATTTTAACTAGGTTAAGGATTGGGCATACTCGATTTACCCACCGACATTTGTTGATGGGGGGTCCAACACCCTTTTGTTCAATGCGTAATAGTCCCATGTCTGTTTCACACATTCTTGTGGAGTGTCCACGGTTTTCTATCCAGCGCTTTGCATGTTTCCAGAAGACTCACCCTGAATTGGTTGAATTGCTTTCCGAAACTCCGCATGTTGGACTTTTTAGTTTTTTAAAAAATATAGGTTTTTATAATCATATATAAACATTCATCCCATTCTTAGCACAGTACCATACATAACATCATTGTTACGGTTTTCATAACTCATAGATAAACACTCTCAGTCATTTGGATTTTGTAAATATTCCATATTAAGATTTCATTATCAATAGAAATATATTTTAATTTCAAGGATGTGGCGCAGCATGGCCAAAAATGGCTTTTGTGCCATTAAACACCAACCCAACCCTAAAACAAACCAAATAGAGAACAAGTGAACACGAAAACTACAAAATCTAGGTTAAGGATTGGGCATACTCGATTTACCCACCGACATTTGTTGATGGGGGGTCCAACACCCTTTTGTTCAATGCGTAATAGTCCTATGTCTGTTTCACACATTCTTTGATTAAATTTTCTTTATACATTTAACAGATTATAATTGTGTCAAATTTTGAAACATTTTATCAAAGGATTGGCCCTCTATTGATCTGCATTTCCTTATACATGCAAATGCAATAGCACAAAAGTACAAGAATTTAAATAAAAGAAATTTATGTATTATTTTTTAGTTAAAATTTTTATTCTGTATCAAGATTTTATTTAAATTGATGGAATATAAGATATTCAAACTTCTAATTTGGTATTATTTACTGTACTATGAAATGCAAAACTAATATTTGATGATTTGAATACTCATGATGATTTCTCGACTTTGTCGAGTGTCCACAATTTTATATGGTTAAAAAGAAATAATCAACGTATTAGAGAGCAAGAGATTAAGTTAGAGAACCCATCCGCTTGTTTAACTGTTTCAAGCGATGCTGCATATTTATCTATTCTTGTATAAAAGTTAATATATTAAATTACTTTGAATCCCAGTTATCTAACAATTTATTGTACTTTTCTATAACCTATGAAATTATTTTTATTAAATAATCAATCTACCCTTTATTATTGTCTAGTTTTTTTGGACAATATATTAACTTATTGATCCATTAAGTTACCTTAGAGTTTTTTATCTGTAAATTATGTATAATTTTTTTTCCAGTTAAATTACCACTGCATGATTTAATTTTAGTTTACTATATGACAATTCGATGTCATACGATGTGTCCAGAGATTACTAATAAATAATTGGAAAGGTAAATCTGTAATCTAATGTCAAGTTTTATTTTGAAGGGAATATAATTTCTCTTGAAAACTTTCTTTCCTATAATAGCTGAAAGATTAATAAAAACATTAACAAACACATAAATAAGATACTGTTAATTCCTAGAGCTAAAATTATAATATTTTACTTAATATTGTTCAAGATAAATTATCAATCTGTCTAACGAGTAATAATTCTTTCTAATGATCATAAATCAGCTCATTATAGAGGATGACATATTATGAAAGTTAAGTTGACAAATAACGTTTATAAAAGTTCCATTTAGAAAGTTATTCTTTATTTGATCAATATTAAGATAGTTAAATCTAAAATTAAACTCTAAAGGGATAGTTAATTTTAAAGTATACTGGAATAGAATTTTTATGACTGTAATAAATATATTCATCATTAAATAGGATATCAATAGATTTACGAAATTTTGAAGTTTATCAAGGAATTTATCACTATCAATAAAGTACTTACTCAAAGATATGATACTTAAATAATATATTTGTGTGCAATCATGAAAATTGTTAATTAATTCTCTTTTAAATTCTTATATCCCACTTTTGTATATGAAAAAGATTCTGAAACTCGTTATCAACCAATTCAGACGAATTTTTTAATTGAAAAGTATTTAAACCTTCACTTATTTTCAGGCAAAATTCAAAACACACATAAAAGGTACCAATGTCGGAACCAATTGAACCCACGCAAAAGAAAAATCCCTTTGCAATACCTGAACCATATTATTTACCAGGGTAAGTTATTTTATAAAATTTGGTGTATTACTTATGTTTCCATCATTAAAAAAATCTTCATATTAAAGTATGTTGCTTTAAAATAATTGACTTAAGTAAAATCATGTAAGACACTTATATTTTGAATTTGTGTTCAAACTTTTAGAAAAACAAACAACAAAGAAAATCAGTTTTAATATTTCAATTATCTACGCTTAAACTAATTGATTATTTACTCAATGCTTTATTGAATATGCCCACATGTGAATTATCTATTTCCAAAAAAGTTGTTCACATAATGTTCTTTTACAATACTTGTATAGCATTCAAAAAAGAGTTCAAGCAAAAGAAAAGTATTGATAGTAAAAATCTCAAGACATACTTTTTTCAGGCTAATACTTTTAAGTATCAAGTCAATGAAAACTAAACTGAGGCCGAATTTAGATAAAATAAAAATACATTCATATCAGAAAGGCAATAAGATAAAACTTTTAACTTTAAAGGGAAAGTTTCAGCATTCAATTCTCGAAAAATGATGATGTCGAACATTTTCATTTATTTCTTGTTTTGCTTCTTTAAAAAACTCTCATACACCATTCAACTACTACAGTTTTCTGAAACATTTCATGAAAGTTCGTAAAACGGATGCATTCATATTTAGCTCTCATCTATGTGTAGTTAGTAAAAGTCGTATAAATTGCGCTCGTATTAGATTGCGTCTTTAATTGTTTTCTCATTACATCAACGCGACTAAATTCTGATTAAACAATCGTAAATGATTTTCTAAATGATTGTTAAACGTTACATTTTAAGCAGCTAGGTATCCCAATCTTTGCAACTTCCTTGAGTTTAGTCTAAAAAGTAGCACTCGCCAAATATTTTCTTTACATGGTAGTGTAGTTAGTCTCTTCTAAATTACAATTTCAAAATATATATCTTTTACATTTGCTGAAAATCAGTATACGCCAATCCGATACTAACCTTCTGGCTGATCATTTAATGATTTCCATGCTCAACTCAAATGTTGCAAAATCTGCTCATCCCGCAACCATTGAAATAAATTATATACAGTATTCGACCTTTAGTTTACGTTTTGCCAACAGAAGTCGTTATTTGTTCTCTAAATTTGGCCTTTAAATATATATATATATATATATATATGAAAAAAAATTGAAGCGATTTTGGTCCACAAATTAAGCGATCAGAGAGCTTATGGAATGTTGAAGGTACCTACTCTAATCTTGGCTTAAAAGTTAAGTTTTAAACCATTAAAATAATAATGTATGCAGCTTAAAAAAATTTCAAATTATCGAAGTAACATGGTTGATTTTTTTGTCGATATACTTTCTCTCTAAATATTTTCTATACGAGAAAGTAAAAAACAATATTATTATTAGATATATGCGTATGTTCAAATGAGGGACAGGTTTTAACAAGCATAAATTTGATTTATAATACATGCTCCGAGTAATGCGATTTCCGATTGAGGGCGATAAATTCTTCCCGTAGTATAAGAGTCCACTGCATTTTTTAATACCATCCAGGGTTGTTTCGTATACGAATTCAATAATTATAACTGAATTAAGAACTTATTTTCTGCAGAGATACCAGATCAAAATTTTATTAACTATGCTTTTCTTTTTCTCTCACATTACTTTCCACTATTATGTATGCAATAGTATCATTCTCGTTGGATTGTCTCCATCTACAAACAGAAAATAATTTTAGTTTCGATTACGAAATATAAATAGAGGGTGAAAGAAAATATTTGATAATTAATTTCAAAAAAGTCTTATTTTGGAAAATTCTAAAATATAATTCACCGTTTGTATCTATTATAAAATATAGTATGAGAATTCTTCATTGATATAAATCTAGAAAATATATTCTTTAATATTTTAAGTCAAAATTAAAAATATGTTGCTTCTTTGAATAATTAAATCTATATTTTGAATTACGTATATATATTGCAATTTGAATATATCCCATTATTAAATTAGAAGTTCTTTTCTAATTTATGGGGAAATATTAAATGGATTTGAATTCTTTTGCACCTTTATTTAGTTTTTGTTTTTGACAATCAAAAAAATAACAAGCAAGTTTAATAAAAAAATTAACCCGAATTTTAAGATTATTACTTTTAATAACGTTTACATTCTTATCTCCATATAATAACTATAAAATATTTACACTCTTTTCTCTAAATATTTACACAAGTGCTTCAGCTGAGATAGTAAAAACATAACCATAAATGATTTTTTATATTGTAAAATATATACCAAAATTTACCAATATTCATTTAATTAATTTCATCATACCAGGCATACTATTACTAAGAACTGAATTTCATCGGTGAATATAAAGATAATACCGTTAAATTCTTATGTACTTTTTATGTTTTTGTCTTAGATTTTTATTTTTACTGCGATGTATTTTATAAATTTATTTTATGCATTATACATATATGAAACACTCGTTGAGACAATTTTGGAGTGGATTAGCTTTTTAAAAAAATATTTATATACTAAAAATTTAAAATTTAGCATAATAAGTAGGGATTAATTTTTGAAAAGAATTCGTTAAAGTTTGTATTGAAATTAGAATAACTTTAATAAAACATTTTCTGACGTAAGCTTATGATAATATTTGAACAAGCTCTTCAATCGAAACTTCTTAAGAAACATTTTCTCGTTTACAAAGCTTCATTCGATTAAACATTGTTGATCATTGACCAAACTTAACAGAATGTAAAATACAGCTTTTAGTCGATTAAAAATATGCTACACTCTACTCAAACATAGGTATTTACTGTTGGGAAAATCCGTAACTCAAAGAACAATATGCCAATGTCAGTTCAACCCATTCCAACTAATTACGCACAATTTATTTCTCAAAGTTTCCAGTGCTTTCAGACTGCATCACTTTAAAAGTATCTCTCAAAGTTAATCCTTCACATATTTTTATTTTCTTAAAAATTTGTTTTTTACCATTTTATCTAATTAAAAATAGATTTTTTTAAAGTTTTCTTAAGATTTTTAACGTTCACCATAAAAGTTCGCAAGCCATGAAAAATGAGATTTCATCTAAAAGTTTATAAAATAAATTTTTAATTTATACCATACGTTTGGCGCAGGAAATTAAGAATGGGTTTTGCATCACTAAGCTCCATTAAATTAAAGCTTGAAGAAACCTTAAAAGTTGAAATAAAATTCAATTAATTCCATTCGGATGTTCAATTTAGTCTTATTCTTGCCTATTTTCTTGTGAACAAATCTCGGTATGAACATATAATGCCTCATAAAATAAATCTGCATAAAATACATTTCCCTCATTGACAAGCATAACCGACATGAAATAATTATGTTCCATTATAAAGTCTTATTGCTTGATCTGTTTCAGAAAAAAAAAACACATTTTGCGAATTGTGAGAAATCATTTAAGGATAAAATACTGAGGGAAAATAAAACAATTTCTCAAGATACAGGAAAATAAATTTATCCATGACATTGACGCTACGAGGTAATAGATTTTCTCAGTCGTTTCAGACAAAACTGTATTATTCATGAAATGCTTTTGTTCGGTTTTCTGAAGCAATTTTCATCATAACTAACTGAGTATGCTTCTAAATGGAAAGAGAAAGGCATAATGTTTGAGGATAAAAAATAAAGAGCATGCATTTTACAAAATGCATTTCTCTGTTTTTAAATCTTTATATTTGTAATTTTTATCATGATCGAAAGCTCTAAAAATTCGAAGTCCGAGGTAAAATTGAACAGAGATATGATACTAAACGACAATCGTCTTTGTTAGAAAGGATCTGAATGTTTCAAGCTGCATTAGGTAATACGGCATTTCTAAATCTCAATAAGTTCCTGCAACGTGTTGCAAAGATCTAACGAAAACAAATTGAATTGTCAAAAGGGGGGGGGGTGACAAGTGAAACTGTATCAAATTTTTGTTTATCTTATTTATTAAACTAAGTGAATACGTACCCAGTGTTTTTGATAAAGTGGAAAAATTTTATGTGTTATAATAATACAGTTATTTCATTTTTTTTTCTTTTAAAAAATGATAAAATTTACTTTAATGCGTACCAAATAAAACGATGAAATTATATTATGCTACATTATTACAATGTTATATAACTTTATGAAATGATTACAGTTATTTTTGTTCATCATTTTAAGCCCAAAGAGTGAAAAAAATTCAGTGTGATTCAAATAAAATTAGGAAATATCATTATTTATTATATTATGTATATGGTTATAGTATTATATTATTATGCTGTAGATTTTAATGAATATGTTGTGCTATACTATACAAGGAGATTAAAAGTTCAAGATACAAACTGTAAAAGGTGAGAGCACAAGCAAACCGAAAACTCAAACATTAATATGTAATCAAAATAACCATCTGTATGAGCTATAGGCTACATAAAGGGTAAAAAGATAATCTAATAACGGCTTTAAACTTTCCATTTGACAATACTTTCTTTCCTTGTATATAGCATGTGAGCAAAGCAAATTCCACAACAATTACTGAAATTTCTAACAGATTCTACAATCTGAATTCTGACCTCTTTATTGCCAGTAACTTATGATAGAATGAATCTGCTTGAAAATACTCAGGTTTTTCAAAAGCGATCAAGATTGATATGTAGGCAATCTCAATATTCGGAGACTTTTCATTCCAAAAACTGGATTTTGTGCATTTCAAACTATTAGCATTGAAGTAAGTCTCTAGTCATGGGAAGAAACGCCTTCTAGCCTCTCATGGTGGTATTTCCAGCTAATACTTTTTATCATGCGAGAACCTGATATTGTTTTCATAAAGATGTTTTGAAAAATTGTAGGTAAGGAATAATTGAAGCTTGAAATCACTTAAGTAATGAATAAAGCTTAAATAGCAATATTCATCAAAATATTTCAATCGCATACACTCTTTTTACCTGCTTTTACCAGTATAGCATTATTATGTATGCATCTTTGAAAGTAGATGAGTTTTTAAACATTTGCACATCATAGCTGCTATTTTAATGGAATATAACTTTTTTTTTGTAAATAATTTAATTTTCATAATATGTTCAAAAAACTACACTCGCGTTTAATAACAATTTGGTAAAAGCTTTTTCTCTCCCACCCCCAGAGGGAAAATATCACATCATTCTTAAATGTGAAACATTGAAGGATTTGACTCCTGTTCGAAGATTTATCCATTATGAAACAGTTTTATGGTCCTAGATAATAGCAGTTTGCGTTTACAAAAATATTGTTTTAATAAAAATTCTATATAAATTGATATGTTTAAGAATTTATTGGTAAATAATTTATCATTTGGAAGCAGCAATGAGAGACTGAGAGAGAAAGAGGGTCCCGTGATTGTTTCAAACCGGTTTAATTT
The DNA here is from genome assembly GCA_026543055.1 of Argiope trifasciata. NCBI lineage: Eukaryota > Metazoa > Arthropoda > Arachnida > Araneae > Araneidae > Argiope > Argiope trifasciata. Next base: position 2,756,951 of record JAPMOQ010030048.1, read on the forward strand.
GGTTAATGATTTGAATTAAGACAGATAAAGACTTAAAAAAAATTTCAATTGATAATTTGAAATTTGTGACAGTAGATTCCAATTTTACGTTTTATTATTATGATATATCTTATTCGAACAATTTGTTCGTTGAGTTTTGAATTCTTCTTGCCTATTAGAGATGCATAAATATTTACAGTAATATAGAGTAGTTTACTCAAAATTTAATTTCAATTGAACAATGAATATTACAATTTATTTCAAAAATTGCAAGGTAATTTCCAAATGAATCATGTTATAAATTATATTTTTCGAGAATGTACCATTACTGTTTCTGATACTATCATTTTCAATAAACTTTACAAAACAGAAAATGTTTAATTCTTTAATATAATTAAATGTAATAATTTTTAAATTCTTCTTTTCGCAGTTACACAGGTCATTGTCCAGCTTATAGCGAAACAGTAGGGCAGACGTACGGAAGGGCAACGCATAATGTGATGGAATCACTACCATCACCTCCTGGCCGGCTAAAACCGATATCATCAGATTCACAAAATATGCCAGGCGATCCTGATCTTGATATAATCGAGAATAGGAAATCGGAAGGTAGATTTGTATTAACGAAAAATATAACGCCAGGTTATAAAGGTAATTATGATTTATTCGGAAACGAAAAACATACGGAATTTTAATACACTGCGTACTTAAATTAACTATAAACTTTTTTAACTGTAACTAGCATTTTTTTCTGTAAATGGCATTGATGCCAGATTGCCATCATTATCCGTCTATTAATTTAAATCAAGAATCATATTATTTAAGATAATAATTCTATTTTATTCTTTTATGATTCATGAAAAAAAATCATAATATACTTTATAAAGAGGTATGTTATTTTTATTGCAGAGAAATATTCTATTTACATGCATTTTAAAAGCATTTTCAAACAATAACTATAGGCAATTTATCTATCTGATCTATTAGAAAAATAAACAGTAAAAACAATTTTCAAATAATCCTTTCATTATGAAGAATTTTTCCCTGGATTATCAAAAGTTTTTCGCTAAACGGGCATGAACAAATAAACAAATCTGAATGATCAATCATTATCTAGAAATAAAAGTTTATTAAATGGAATAGAAGTAATAATTTAGTTTATAAAAGATAACTCCTTCTGATATATTTGAAACTTAAAGAAATTGACAATATATATAAGCTCATCATTTATGTATTTAAAAATTATAACTTAAGAGAATTGATTTTAAAGACGTCTGTTTCAATTCTAATATCAATCAATTCAGTCTTATTCATCGATCTACGGATACATATCAATAAATTAAATTATTAGCAATACCCGGCGCGTTGCTGACGAAGAAAAAAATTTATTAAGTGCAATCAATCAATAATTTGGCAATATTATATAGAAATAGGATGAACAATACGACAGTATATAAAATACGAACAAACAAATATTCATTTTCATACATTAGGTTTATGTATTCTTTTAGAATTATAAAGCTTGGTATTCTTTTAGAATATAAATGAAAGAAACTATGTATTGTATCTTGTGTCGTTTAATATTTGTCCGTAATTCTCAAATTTAATTTTAGAACATATGACTAAAATATTTTCTTTTAAAATTGATTAAACATAAAAAATATATATTTATACCATAAAATCGTTAATATAGTTAAAAAAATAATTTCTGAAAATTAAGATGATGGAAAATTATTTGTACTACAATATTTTAATAGTTACTGTGAAAAACGCTACAATTTAATTAAAATAAAAAAACCGGGGTTTATCTCCCCAAACCGCTTTTGCATAATCTGTAATAAAATTACCTCTGAGAATAACTTGTATGATATTTGCTTACTATAGATATAAAATATTAACCTTGGATTTAGTATTTCTACAGAATCTATTGTCACCTAAACCAGTTATTTGGAGATAAATCCTTGGTAAATAAATGCGATTGAGATCCGAATTTTTAAAAAAAAATTTAGATCATTTTAATATGCCTATAATTATCTCGTATGTGTAAGCAGTAAGCTGACCAAGTTTCATCGCAATCGAATGAACGGTTTAGGAAAGCATAAGAAACATACAGACAAACATTCATTTTTATTTATATAGATTAGTAAAATTATTTTTTCGTGCATCATTTTAGGATATTACTGTTATAGTACAGGGTAAAGAAACGGCCAGTTTGATATTAAATAATTTGAGCAATTAATTGAGTTATGTGGAATAATACCCCGTAAATTGATAGGACATTATAAAAATATTGGCTTTATATCGTTATAACAATATACATGTCAAAAAAGACGAATTACTGATTTTTTATTTACTTATATTAGTACACGTTCTTTCTAAGGTTAAAAGCAGAATTGTTACTAATTCATTCTATTTGAATTTTAAATGCTTCTTCCGATATGAATTATTTTTCATGTATTAGAAAATATTATAAATAAATGATTCAAAGTTCATAAAGTTTATTAATACGTAAAAGACTACTAACCATATATTCAAACCGGATTTCGAAGTCAAAATAGATAATTACATCGGACATTTGAAAGTTCAAAGATCACAGAATTCGTTTTAATTATATTTATGGTAAATTCATTTTTATGTTTATATTTGAATTACAATGGCTGCACTGAAATTCATTCAAAATACTGCAAATGAATGCATTTCAGAACATTATTCCACAAACGACAACTCTTATACATTTTAAATTAGAGTAACTGAAATGTTTTCTAACGTTTAATATCTTTTAAAAATTTATATTACTTATCATTTTTTGTAAATGAGAAATTTACAAATTCTCCGGAAAATGCTCTGCAACAAAATATTTCATTGAGTTTAATATTTTGGAACTATTTACATTTAAATGAAACTAAATAAAAATAAAAACCCTTATAGTTGAAATGAGACTGAAAATTTTTCCTTTGTCTAAGATTTAGAAGAATAAATCTGACATTTTTTTAAAATTTATGTCTTAACCAAAATAAATCGCTAATATATATTTTTAAAAATTATTTTTGCAATGACGCATTTTACTGTTTTTTTAATATAATTTTTTTAATATTTCGCAAAATATTGCACGTAAATATAAATAGGAAAAGAACAACTGAATAAATTTGTTTATAAATAAACTTAGTAACTTTTACTAATTAAAATATTAGAATTCATGTGAAAATTTCTATCATCAAAAATTTTCACAAGAAGTATATTTAAACTTCTGGTATTACAATGACTTATATTTCAAGCTAATATTTGCATAATTACTTTCTTTGTGAGTAGTTGTGAATTAGAAAATGATAATTAAACGCAACCTTATTTCTAGAAGAGCTTTAAAACAAGATCAAATATTTGATGTTTATTTTTCTAACGAATTCTAATCACATTACAGTCAAGCGTGTAGCAGAATATTCCACTGAAATTATTAAATCAACAGAGAGATTTATTATTCTTATTTAAGTATGCAGATCCTAATTTTTTTTTTTTAAAAAGATCAGATGCTGCAATGAAATTCAGGAATATTAATTCCGTTTCATCAAATATCAGACTCGTTCTATCATAAAATGAAATACATTAAATTTTGATAAAAAATGATAAATAAAATAGAATGAATTTAAACTATATTCTCTGATAAACAGGATTTTAAACTGTATTAATTCAATTGTATTTGTCTTTTTTCTTCACAAACTCGTAAATTCTGTTCAGCAGTTTATTGCAGTAATCCTTAGGGCATTTATTCTTTCTGTTAAGAATATTTTCTTTCAGAAATTCTACTTAAGTTAGAATTCCACAAGGAACTGATTATTTTTTATCTTTTCTCTATCACTTTTGTTAGGACATATCCCTAGGGCCCGGGGCCTAATCGGATTAAATTTCAACCAGAGTTGTATCAAAGGTGTTGCTGAATTTGAGAAAAAGAAAAAAGACTATGAAGAATATCTGAAATCAGACTCACAAAAAGGAGGATAACAGACAATAAAACCCAATATTTTTTAAAGTTTTTTTTTATAGAGAAAGTACTCCTTGTATTTATGAAAATAGCTTCTGAATTGTTATAAAATTTTAATAGAATCATATTTGCTTGGTTATTCTAATTAGCTTTCTTGTTTTATTTTCTTTCTTTCCCAAAATCAATAAAGTTATATTAAATAAATTGAGATGAAAGAATATTAACAAAATTTTAAGCAAATTTGTTCCGACAATTATTTCAAAAATGTTCTCCTACTTACGGATTTTTTTCTGTGACATGATAAATATGGTATGATTCTTATTCTTCTTGAACTATTAATGATAATCCATAATTCTTACTGATGCCATCTATAATTCATTGAATGTGCATAACATAAAATATTATTTCTAATTTGCAATTCATTTCAATAGTATGATACAAGCAAATAAAAAAAATCGTTTGCAATAGAATATTAAAATAATAAAACAAAATAAACTTCAGAATTCTTTATATTTTATATCCATTTTCTCCAAATTCAAGTTTTAGATTATCTAGCTATATATAATTAATATTTATTTATTTAAAGAAAAGATATGCAATCATGAACTATATGCTCCAATTTCGGTTTAATCCACTTATTCTAAGTATAACTAATAAAAACAGCATGCTTCTGGCAGAAAGAAAAAGCTGTATTTAAAAAAAAGCTTATCCCCATTTTTATCAAAAAAAAAAAATTCAAAATATATAAAAAATAAATTAACAAAATATTTTTAATGATAAAGTTGTGACAATTTTTCTATTTATTTTGTAGAGGGATATTTTCCTGCATTGCTAGTTTTCAGCTGCAAGAATGCATAAACTTGTTTGATTCCAATTATTATCATTATCAGCAAAATGTTATTCAACTCTGACTCTTTATTTATAAAATGGTATAATTGATAGATATAGGGATGTTTAAACAGATGAGTATCGAAATTTAGATTAAACAACCATTATAGACAAAGAGAGCACTCAATATCCTTTTTTTGTTATATTTTGAATGTTCGTATGATCATGTATTACTGTATATTAGCGCCAACTACTGTATTAAATGCAGATAGTGTGTTTATAATATGTGTTCTATCAAGGTACAAGGTCAATAAACAATGTATTAACTTGAATAGAAAGTTTTGTTCGATTGCATTCAATTTAACTCTTTGTTCATAACATTTGTTATGAAACAAATCTGTTGTTGTGAAGTTTTATTAAATAACCGATTATCCACCATTTTACGTTGATTAATAAAAGTCAATTCATTTAACCTCTGGCATATAAGTCCAGTTGTTATGAAAATATAATAAAAATGCACAACATGAAATTTTTAAATTGTATTATCCATTCTAAGCAAGGTACTATATTGAGTGTTGGTGAATTCTTCAAAAAATATATAAAGTGATATTTAAGAATTATGGTGTTTTTTAGCAATAATATATATTACTAATATGGCTAATAAAGTTATTTTTCACAAGTTTTTATTCATCCTAATCAAACAAATTAAGCAATGAATGCCCAAGAATACGCAGTGTCAAAATGTGCTTGCTTTTTATACGGATCTTATCTCACTATATGAAAGCACTATAATTCAGAAAGCTGAGTGGAAGAAATTTAATGCTTGCTCTTATGTAACATTTTTTAAATATTTATCGAATTTTGGTCAAAACCCATTCAGAATAAGCGTGTCTGTCTGGCTGTCTAACTAACATAATTAAAAACCATCAGATTTGGAAATAAATCAATCTAGTGGTTGATCATCTGTCTGATCATGCATATAAACTCGGTGTTTTGAAAGTCAACAACTCAGATAAATGAAATTTTCCCACAGATTTATCGTCTAATTGTATATCCTTACACACTTTTGGATCAAATATGTCATAGAGTTTACCGTTTGACAGTCTGTACCTTCGTATGCATAAAAAACTTAAATACATAAACAACAATTGATCAGTAAAATGTCGCCGAAAATTGGTTCCTAATAGGGTTTTTCGAAATTAACATGAAAGAAAGTTACGCAATAAAAAACAAGGAAGGGTTTTCTTTATACTATAAAGTATGGAGCTCTAGTATATATAAAGTATGCAAAGTTTGAAACCCTAATAAACAAAATTATGAAGATAAAAATCCGAGCATTTGTGGCGTTCAAGACTTTGTTCAAAGTTCGCAGTTTTATGCAAAGGGAAAAAAGAATAGAATTCCTATATTAGATTGTATGCGAAGGAATTCTTAAATGATCTCTCCCGTTTGTTTTTAAGATTATTAGCCAAAAATTAAACTAACCAACTTTTTATTATAAATATATTAAAATATGTTTGTTTTTTAAATTTCAGATTATATAAATATCTCCATCAAGTATTCAAGAAATTTCTTGTGTGATTTGTATGCTGGATAAAATTATAACATCTGTCCCCAAACCGTAAATACTCTGTAAATTAACGAGCTAAACTTGCCATCATCTAATATTTATGATACAATTTGATTTTAACTTACTAGAAATATTTTATACTCAGCATTTTTCAACTTATTTATTTTCGTAACATTTCGCTGTCATCATTGCTAATAAAATATAATCAAACGTATTGTAGCTTCGAACCTTTGAAGATTAAATATTTGTCATCGTGACCTAAATTTAGAATATAAATAGGCTTATCTAAATCATTGTACTGGTAGAAACTCATTAAAATAAATATTCCTATTTTAAAAAATTGGTTTGATTATCTAACATATGAAAGTATAGAAATAAGTTTCCCGCTTTCCAGAAATTAGCTTCAGAATGGCAAGCTCAGTGGGACCTTGAAACTAACAAAAAACTGCATATTATCAAATCTCATATACAACCATGGTCTTCATTACCGAATCGAAAAGCAGATACAGTATTTACCCGTTTACGTATTGGGCACACTAGATTCACCCATCTCCACTTGTTGCTTGGCGAACAACCACCTCTATGTTCTCAATGTGATTGTCAAATGTCTGTCCAACATATATTGTCAGAATGTCCAAATTTCAATGCTCAGCGTTTGCACTTTTTTCAAAACACGAACACTCCATTACCTTTCTTACTTGGTAAGACACCACATGCTCAATTTTTCGCCTTTTTGAAATCAATAGTTTTTATCCACATATTTAAGTATTCTTCAGCTTTTTCTAAAAAAAATTTTTGCTTTTATATATATATATAGAATTTTACATTTGAATCCTGAAAACAAAACACAGTTTGGCGCAGCATAGTCAACATCATGGCTCTTGTGCCAATAAAATCCAAATCCAGAAATTAGCAAATATTCAAATAGACTGTCTGTCATACAATAATTAATCATATAATCAAATATAAATAAATGCGATTTCATACATAAATGTATTTTTTATTGATAAAAAAACTGACTTACTGCTTAAAGTGATATATTTTCATTCATTCCCAAATAATTCAAACATTCGCAACTATACATAAAAAGAATTTTCGAATTATGAGTTAAGCAGCTGTACAAATTTTATTAAAATTTATGCAGAAACAAAATGGTCTGACTTATAAAACTGAAACAATACCAGATTAATGTTTATGAGCAATAGCTAAGCTAAACTTCGGTTACAGTTATATCGTTATCAGAGAAGACAAAAAAATTTGCAAAATAATTATATATTTCTCTTAAGTTTTTTCATCTGTAATATTAAGAGGAGGGAGTTTTTGTAGAATTCCAGAAACAGTTGAAGTAATTTCTAAAAGTATTTCGAAAATATTATTTTTATTTTATTTGTGTTAGATATTTTAATAAAATGTAAGACGAAACTTAATTTCGGATCCAAGATGCGTAGCTTCTTTGCACTTTTTTTTTCTCAATATTTTTCCTGTCATAATCTCAAGTGATTCGAACCCAATTTACATGGTTTCATCGTCTGCAATCGGCAACCATTCAAACGAAATTATTGCTGTTGTAGAAAAAGAAGGAACATGTACGAAATCGAGGAATTGTTTTTTCATTAATGAAATATATTAGACGAGTATGTTTTTAACTTACTATTTTTCTTTATTGTTCTTTCAAAAAGTAGATTGGAATCTGTTTTATTTTACGATTAATAAAGTACTTTAAGAAAAGCAGGATCTCATAAACTGTGCCATCTTTACAATTCATTCTGATCTATGTTAAAAGTTGTCTTAGACAGCGATTTCTGTCATATTTTTCTTTTCATTTTCTAGTTATATGATTTATAAGAATTTCATGGACCTTTTCTAAAACCTGTTTCAAATAATAGATTTTACAGAGCAAAATATTCTATGTTAGCCCGGCCATTAATGTGTGAAAAACAGACATTGTATAGAATATCTAAGCAAAATATATAATGTCTGATGCTTACAGTTATATGAAATGAAAAAGTTAAAATTCTGCATTTATTGTTAACTGCATTTCTAATGTCTCATGGCAAGATATTAAAAACAGGACGTAACTTTCAAATGTAACGTGAAAAACGGAATCCCGTTTTTCATTTGGAAGGGATGAAGTATGCATTTTTTTTCTGAAAAGACTATGTTTTATACTCAATAATATGAAAATGGATGTGATGTAATAATTGAAACTGAACCATCGTGACTTTTTTAATACTTTGCCGGAATAGCATTTGCTTCTTTACAAAATGCTCATCCTTTAAGTAGAAATAGTGGTGTTAAAATAGTATGCTACAATATTTGATGTAAGCAGTGTATATAATGCATACCTCGGAGTCAGCTTTCAGCTTTAAAACCACTTCCATTTATCTAAAGCTCATTTAAAAACTCTGAAAATACATTGCTTCTGAACTATTATAAAGTCTCTTTATCATAGAAATAGATTGTTGAGCAAGAATGAAGCTTCATTTCATATTTCAGAGGTGTAGACTTCCGGAATATTATGAAAGAAATAAAAATAAAGGAATGAAAAATTCATAAATATAAGAGGAAAAGGCAGCTGATATATATATATATATATATATATATATATATATATACGTGTGTGTGTGTGTAAACTTGTAGTGGATGGCGCTTGGTGTTAATATATTAAGCGTTAAATATTAATGCATTAATTTAATTAATTTGTAATATTTTAAATAGAGCTTTAGCAGTTTGTAATGACAATTGAAGTCAACAGGTAGTAGCTCAATCGGTAAAATGCAGGGATTTCAGTATTTTTCATGTGAAACTAAAGAATGAGAGTTCAATTCTTGTGTTAAAAATTATAGACCACCATCAGCTTCATAAATTAGAAATGAAAAAATAAATAGAAAGTGAATAAATAATAAAAAACAAAAATAATAGTATAGAGAAAGGAAAATGAAAAATTGCAAGGAAATTCCCTTTCTATTTTGCCACAATATTGCGATTCTGTCTTATGCATATATTTATATCAATTGCAATTATTTATTAAAAAGTAACTAAATTAAAATATTTTCTTTGTTGACCTAAGTAGAAATTGACTTAATTTTTTTAAATATTACTTGTTTATTTAATTTTCAATGTTGTTAATTCAAATATTTTATAGCTTAAACCCCGAGTTACTTATTACTGGTGAAGATAGCCAAACAAATTCTTATAAAAATTATCATTTGAAATTATTCTGTTATTAGCTTTGAAAAAAATATTCACATTTTACAAACACATTTTTAAAAACTATGCAAGTTTTTATATTTTTTCTCATAACATATTTCTTTTGATACAGACCCAATAAGAGAATTAAAATAGCAAAATTAAAGAAATATTTCATTTTTAACCAATAAATTCATGCGATACCAGCTGACTTGCCAGGATATTGGATAAATTAAATCTTATCTCAATAGCTGAGATATAACTAGATGTTCATAATTCTGCAAATTATTTGACATAAATACACATTGATCGTTTAACAATAATTTATTACATTTGATTTTATTCAAATATCAGTAATACTTCAAATCTGAGCTTAAATAAGATAAAAATGTATGCCATTATATTATGCTTTCTTCAAATATGAATGCTTTATTATTATGCCAAATGTATTTAATTCTATTCTACTTATTTAAGCTATAATATATAGACATAAATAGTTATGCATACGCTTTTCAATCCAAATGACCTAATAAATGGAATTACCAGAACAAAGCTCTTGTATAACCAGAATCTATTCTGCTTAGCTCAAGGACTGTGATTGTTATTTAATTGAAAATGAATAGTTCTGTGGACCATACATTTCAAATCGCTGCTTATGAAACAGATTCCGTAAGCTGTTCATGGCATGTAAAAGAAATGGATATTTATCCATGCCTATTCACCATTGTTATTACTAGAGAATAGGCTAATACAATATCATTCGCAGCAGCTTAGAGATTTTTATTTTTAGAAAAGGATCTTTAATAAAGATAAGCTGTGTAAAAAAATATGTTCTAATTTCATTTTTAAAAATTATTCCAAAGCAATAGTTTAACATATTTCTTTTTAAAATATTATTTTTTTTAATAAAGCAATATTTAAGGTAATTTTTATTATTTTCTTTAAATAAGGAAACTTAAAATATAGACTGAAAAAACAGATGGGGATGTCTCCTTAAAACTTTTCCACGTACTCTCTAATAAAAGTATTAAATCAGAGAACGCATTGCATAACATCGACTTACAACAGATACGAAATATTATTTTTTGGCATGAATATCGCATTTTTACTGAATCTATCGAATCCACCTTGGTAAGTTATTTGGCGATTACACCTTTCCGTCTAATAACATCCAAAAAGTGAATCTGTATTTTAGATGCGTTTTCCCCCAATTCATTGAAACAGAAATCTGTTAAATAGCTATTTTTTGTAGTCATAAAATTTCAAATCAAATTTGAAATATTTAATAAATTGCGTTTTTAGTTACCGTGTTTATATGTTTATGAAAATACAGACTGAGAGATGAAAACCTTTCATAAGATTTGGCTCAAAATTTGGTAGGTGTCTGCACTATAGATGTAAATTATGGCAACCAAATTTCATTTATCTAGTTGTCTTCTTTTTGAGTTATTGCGTTAATTTATATTCGAGCAACAGGGTAAACGAAATTTCTCTGAACAAATTTTATTCAAAATTTGACAAATGTTCAACCTTTTAGCTCAAAACGACTTTGAGTTATCTTTGTCATAGACAGGCAGATAAACGGACATTTTCCAAAAATGTGTTTTGAAAACTCAGGATGATCTAAAAAATGGAGATTCGTTAAAATCTCGAGTTATACTTTTCTAGCGATTACAGTATTTTCTGTATATTGCTTACACGAAAAGCAAAAAGTATGTAATAAAAGAAATAAATGCATAAATCGTTTACAACACAGTTTTTAATCACAATTATAATTTATTTATCCATCGAAATCTCAATATATTATTTTTCTAAGATCATTTTAAATTGTGTGATTGTATGTTTTTGTACGTGTGTTGATATTAAGTTTTACATGAGAGATTTACGCGAAACCAAGCAAAATTAATATTCACACAATTCAGATGGTCAAGAAATGTTAATATTACATAACGAACGGTTTCCATTGTGTGTTTGCAGAAATCCACTGAGTGACTGTCTAAGCCAGTGGTGGGGAAACTTTTTTTAAGACGGGCCATTTGTAATAACTAGACGATCGTAGCGGGCCAAAGAATAATGCTTAATCGTTAAAAAATTTATGTGTTCTATAAACATATACATATATTATTACATACACTTATTATTTTAATAGTAAAAAAGCAAAAGGTAAGAAAATTATAAGCACAAAATAGAAAATTAATTTAGTGTAGTTCTTGATGTGAAGTTTAATCATTTTATTTTCTTGTGTCATTACTGGTTGATGGTGCATGAGAAAAATGAAATTGAGACTGTTTTATCAAAATTTCATCATAGTCCGGTTCCATTTGCGAAGCAGAAATTCTTAAAACTGATGAAAGGTGTTCATCTGTAATTCTGTTTCTTAAAGAAGTTTTCCTAAGTTTCATTGTTGAAAAGATTTGTTAGCATATATAAGATGAGCCGAACATTGTCATTATCTTCATTGCATGAGTAATTAGATTTTGGAAATTATCTGGACTTAAATTTTTATAAAATTCTAATAATGGTACTGTATGAAAAGTTTGTTTCAGGAGAGTATTACAGTTCAGTTCTATTAACTCTAGTTGAAATTTTGCATCAACTTCTTCGTAATTAACACTGAATGGGGTCGCAAAAATACTAAACTCTGGTTCCATTTTTCTAAAGTCCTGAAATCTCCTTTCAAATTCTGAAGATAGTTTTCTCAAATTAATTTCGTATTTTTTAATCTTATTGTTTTATATAGTGTCGCTAACTAACTGATTTTCGGGCGGCCTCGCTTGTATTTATACCTACCTGCAAGGATTGTTCGGGAATAGGAGTTTTGCGGTTCTTTCGGAAAAACAGAACAATGAATCGAAAATGCGAGAGTGTCTGGAAGTTTCGAGCGAAGAGGAGTCAGCTGTTTGGGTCGGATGGATTTGTCCAGAATACTATTGTGTGTTGAATATCGCCGCATGTAGTTTTTATGCGGGTCGTCACATTACGAAGTAAGAATGGGTTCAAACATTCTCACGACGGCACTCTTAAACGGGCCGGATTAAACCTTTCCGCGGGCCGGACTTGGCCCGCGGGCCGTAGTTTCCCCATCACTGGTCTAAGCAAACACTTATTTGTAAAGCCTGTTTATTAAATAAAAGGTGAACAGCAAAAAATGGGCTATATTTTTATATCATTAATAAAAATTGCGAATTTTTGTTCCCTGGGGCAAATTACAAAAATAACTATTTGCAAAAACCAATAATACATGGTTTGTATGATGGTTAACACATAGTATAGTATCCAGGCGATGCAATACGATATATGTTCATCACCTAGGCGTGCGGAGTATCAAATTATCGATCTGACCTTGGGGAATATTATACCACTCATCAAGCAATGCACTCCGAAGTCCCGGTAGACATGTAGTTGAAGTGATTGACTCTTTGTAACTCGTCTGCCAAGTTTGTCCCACACATGCTTTACTGGATTCAAGTCTGGTGAGAATACTGACTAGTCTATACGGTTGATATCCTCCTATCGAATGCATTCGTTTATGATATTTGCATGGAGAAGACGGACTTTGTCGTCTATAAACACGAATTCTGCTCCCTTGGCGCTCCGAAACAAACATACATGCTGTTCCAAAATAACATCCTGGTAGATTTGGCCTATCATGGTTCCAATTTGAGCATACAAATCATTCCTGGAACCAAGAATAATTCCTTCCCAAACGAGCAATCCAACATCACCGTAGAGGTGTCATTCAATGATGTTATCTTGGTAGTAATGGGTACATGGTGCCCTCCATAAGAAAGTTCGGCGAGAATCAGCCTGGAAGCTAAACCTGGAGTAGTCGGAAAACAGCACAGAAGCCCACTGTTGCAGTGTTCACAATGCATGCTCTCTGCTTCAGGCTAATTAAAGGCGACAGTGAATTGCAGTAAGTGGAATACATTTGAGATGCCTACGAGCATATAGACCAATCTGCCCTAGGCGTCTGTACACGGTCTACCTTGAAACTCTCGTATCAATGACTGAAGAGAGCTGACGAAACAGACCTAATTCTGTGCTCTATCTGTTTATTTTGGCCAAATATTGGTCCTCATTCGGCATTGCAACTCGCATGCGACCAGTGTTGTAATTTTTACTCATATTATCATCATCTTGGAATCATTGCCTGCTGGGTAGGTTACATTCCAAACGGCCGATAATTTAGCCAAGTAAAAAATTATCCAAATGCGTTCTTTGTGTCATAGCTATGAGGTTATTGCTCTGAAACGCTTATAAAGCGCTTGCGAACAATTTTACCTTTTTTGTCTGTATTCCTTATAAATCACACTTTTACATTCTCGTTATTGTGAACTTACTGTCGATGTCATCTTGTAGCTTCTTGCAATTTGCCTAAGACTTTAGAAGATTTCAGTCCTTTTAAGGGTGATATATATGTATTTCTGTATATAGATGTATGTATTTCTGTATATAGTATATGTATTTCTGCATGACTCCGAATTAACCTAAATTTATAGATATGAGTTTATTTTGCTGATGATATATGATTAAAAGTAATTTTTAAAACAAAATAAAGCTTTATGAATGATGTCAAACACATTATCGTGGTGCAATATTTCAAACTAGAAGGTCAAAACTCATTTACACATTTTAATAGTAATTTCTAATCTTTCGCCAAAAAATATATTAATCTGTATTCACTTAAATATTCTTATAATACTTTAATAAATAGGGGATGTTAAATAAAATAGATATACAGATATAAGTTTCCTAAAAATAAACAAAATGACAAAATTTCATGCATTAACTCAAAGTCATTCTGTTAACATTTCTATTTTATGGTTAATAATACATTACGAAAAACAGAAGAAATACTTAACAGCTTTTTACCTTTGCAAGTCCTGATTCAAATGTTGAAAGAAAAGAAATTCAAGATCTATTGTTATTCCAGGCATCTGGAATGTATTTCCTTTCTACTTATTTGAAAAAACTTTTATTTGAAGTTTGAAAAAAAAATCTGATTTTCTTCTTGGTTTTCAGAGATTGGAATATTTTCCTCTTTCTTTTCTTTGTGCTCTTTTACACCCCCATTAGGACGCAACGTCAATCGGACTGTTTCGAATTTCCACAAGAAAAGAAAAAGAATGTTCGGCCAAGAAAATATTTTTCTCCCATTTTCTACATTATTGACGAGTTGCGCGTTCTTTTATAGAATACTATCTGAAATTGGTGACGTAACAGGTTAATTCAACCTTAACAAGACCATTTCCTCCCTGTTTGAAACTAACAACAATAGTTCATGTTCTTTTCTACTGCAAGGAGCAGCTGCTCTTTTGTTTATAAAACTTTTAACAATATTTCGTAGTTCAGTGTATAACATTCTCTTATAGACTATGAAAGTAACATGAATGCAGCCTCAAATTTTCTGGGATATAACATGAATGAAATATAAACTTTTCAAAGCTCAGCTAAATAAAAAACAAAAAATTTAACTGAACCATTATATGTACTTGTTGGTTATTTGCCCCATAGAGTAAGAATAATTTTATTTTAGAGTTGACCTTTTATTTTTTAACATGCAAAATTTAAACATGCGAATTTCATATTAAATAAATGCTTACAATTGTAATGAAGAATTAAAAAAAGCTAGACAGTGTAAAAATACAACTTTGCTTTTTTGTTATTGTGAAGTATGACACTTTACAAGCCCGTTCATAGTTATCTGCCAGCGATTTAAGCTGAGTCAGCATCTCTTGTTTTTTTCAGTAACGTCAACTAGGGTCAAGAGTACGACATAGCTATTGCATGCGTCACATTAACAGATAGAACACAGAAGAACAACCAAGGCCGAACTGAAACTCGAATCCAGAACGCCTAGATCACGGAATAAACTCACTACCCTCACTTCGTTTTTTTAGAGATATTGTTCAAGTATTGCTTGAATACTTGTAATCGATATTGTTTAGTTTAGTTATATTAACGTCGCGTTATAACGCAACACCTTGGCTATTTTCGGACGGATCAAGTAATTTTGAACCGCGATCAGATGACGAGGATAATACATTAACAGGCATCCCCTCTTCACACCACACTTCACCAGTGGGAAGTTACTTGGCCTTACCGATTCAAAGCGCAAAGTGCCCTTACACGAAGGTTTTTCGGTAGAATCTGATCTCGAACCTGAAACACTACGGCTCCGGTACTTTACCATAGGGCCACAGCAGCCATCTTGTGATTGGCATGTTTATCGTCAATTTTAGCACCGAATCTAGCATATTTGCTTCAAAAATAAACAATAATTACTTTTATAATTTTATTTTTACGGGCCCTTGTTGTAAATGGCTAAAAACACGCAAATCTGTTCCAACCATTTTGACGAAATTTTAGCATTTTACTTGTAATAAAGTTTGGCGACCATGACATAATCTGTAAATTTTCAAGCAAATCTATAATGTTGGTTATAATGCACAATCTGAAATTTGGGAAGTAAACAGGAAGGGGGGTTAAACATTAAAAAGAACACCGAAACGTCGAAATTTGTGTTAAAAATAGATTCAATGGAAGTTTTATTTCTTATGTCATTGCAGAAATTTTGCTTCATTTGTTGTTTAAATCAAAACAAGGTTGAGATATAAATAACCTAAATCAATTCGGAAAATCTCCGAATGTCTTTAATGTCCATATTTTAATGTTGTCTACTATTTATTCCATTATTTATTTAACTCTTATGCAGTTTCGATGTAGGCACCAGAAGTATTATTAAAATCTATTGGATAGTTCGGAAAATAATTTGGTTTCTTGTTCCTTTATGTGAAAATGAAAAACAATTTTCGTATAATGAACAAATATTTAATTAAGTTATATATTGTCCATTCTGGTCCAATACCTTTTGCCATCTTTCTGGTTAAAGCATGATTCCACACTCATAAAACTACTGGTCGGCGAAAAACAGACCAAGGTGGTTTTTGACCTCTTCATTTGAAGTGAATGTTTTACCATCTAAAAAATTTTGCAGTGAGATGAACAAATGATAATCCGACGGTGTAAGTTCTGAAGAATATGGCGAGTGTTACATTGTATTCTATTCAAACGATAAAAGCTTTTGGCGAGTGATCTAATTTTTGTATGAAGTGTCGCATTATCTTGGTGGAACCCTACACCTTTTCTGCTGATTAATTCTGGCCTTTTCTATGGAAGTGCATCATTCAGTTTGTCCAGCTGATAACAGTAGATTGCCGAATAATGTGTTATGTTCTCCGATAAAAGCTAAAAGAAAACAGACAACATTGCTTTTTTTTATGAATATTGGTTTTGAAAAGGCTTTGCTGATTCATCTTTTTTGCTCCATGATTTTTCATTGTTATATACAACCCAATTTTCGTCCTCAGTAATGAGGCGCTTCAAAAATGAATTATTCTCCTGACGTTTGAGAAGCGAATCACAGATGTCACAGCGACGACACAAATTTATCTCCGTGAGAACATGGGGAACCCATATATCGAGTTTCGAGGGCAAACTTAGGAGTTTTAAATGGCCATAAACAATTGAATACGATAGATTTAGCATCATTCGCCTGTTTGCATCAATTAATGCCTTTATTGTGACTTTATCAGCTTCAACTGGCCTTCCAGAACGTGGTGCATATTCGACATCAAAATTTCAGGATCAAAATCTTGAAAACGAGTTCTGGCACTGGCGAACTGTCAATACATCTTTTCCATACACGTTGGTTCATTTCATTCTGACTTGACAGCATTTTTACCAGTTCTATAATAAAAAAGTAAAATATGACGAAAATGCCGCTTATTGCTCTTTATATTTAAAAGGACAAGAACTGAAATTACTGCTTAGAATCAATTGGAATTTTTCACAAACAAGTCTTGCTATATCAATTCTTAAAACATATAATGATTATGCGTCTTAAGTGTGAAGTTGGGGGCAAAAAAATACAATTAAATTCTTTATAGGAAAGAAAACAAAGTTACTTTCCGAACAGCCCAATAAAATAATCTTTAACAAAAATCTTTTATTTTCTATTAACTCACGCAGTCGGCATTGCTTTATACGTAAATATATATTTTTTTCTAATTTTTTAAATGTAATTACTATTTTTTGTATAAAATATTATAATCTAGAAAATATTTTTATTGTGTGAAAGTTTTTTATAAAAAAATAAGGTGTGAATATCAGTGGAACTAAACGCATTTAAAAATGTCCGAATGTCTTTAAATTTCCTTATTTCAATAATGTCTACCATCTATTCCATTATTTATTTAAATTTTAAGAAGTTTAAAAACTGAGGGGAAGGAATAGACCGGAAATAAAATGCGCATCATTTAGAAAGTACAATTATGAATCAATTTTTGCACTTAGATCTACATTCTGAGTCATTTTATTAAATAGTGATAGCTGAAAACATATTTTTTTGGTTTGTAAATGACATTTATACAGAAAACGTAATATATCGTATTAAAATATTTTGTCATTTAATGATCTTTTTTTATTTTAAAAAAAAAATGAGAAAACAGCCCCCATTTCACCTTTTTTCAAACAAATGGTGTTAAATTCATTTGTATATATAAATATTGTTCCATAGGTTAAAAACTAAATCAAAAGTTCAGTAATAAATCAAAATTCTTGAAAAATATAAAAATTTTAATGTAAAAGCACAAATTTTTGTGGAATTCTGATCGTTTTCCAAAGTTTAAACAACACGTAAGTTTACAATGATTGATCGTTGCTCTTAAGTTTTGCTCACTTCCTAAACTATTACAAATTGGATGTAAGCCAAGTTTCAAATTGATATTTTTTTGTTTTAGGAATCGTGTTTGAAAATTTTAAATTTGGGGAGGGGGGAAGATATTTTGTGAAAAATGGATTTACAAGTATTATTCTAATTTATATGAAATGAAAAAGAGATTTTTCATTAGAACTTCTTAGGTTCGTAGTTTTTTCATTTTTAAGTTGTCGGCTAATTCAATTTTAAAATTTTTAATTTTTGGACATTTTGCTTTTTGTTTCTGCATTTTGGCGTTTGTTAGCAGCTGATTCGAAAGATTCTTCAGTCTTTTTTGAAACTGAATAAATATGTATTAACTATTCTGACAGTAAATGTTTATGAAATAACCTAGTTTTGTCATATTACAATATGCTATAAGCATGATTTAAAATACTACATATTTCTGATCAGAAATTAAAATATCAGTGGAAAATCAAGATGTATTAAAGAATCAGAATTATCTAAATTTGCAACACTGCTATCAAAAATAAAGAAAGGCACAATGAAATTATTCTAGAATAACATCTAGTATATAATAAAAGAGATGAAATGGGAAAAGATAATTTTTAAATCTAATACTGTAATACGAGCAATGGGTGCCAAGTCGAAAATCGCCCCAGAATTAATAAACTCCGGTAAACTTGGGGGTCTGGGGTTTTTGGCCACGAGGAATCGATTGGCGCCGGTTTTGAAGCACTACGGTCGAGCAGTTCGGAGTTACAGATAGGATATTTTCAAACTTTATTAGTTCGCCATAATGGCTACTTAAATTTTCAAGCGGTAACGTGCTGCCATCTATAGCCAATATGGCGAACTAATAAAGTTTTATGTTTATGCTGTTATAGGTTTATAATATGTTTCTTATGTATGTATATATGTTTGGTTTTTCTAAATAAATTTGTCAAAAATATTGAACTTCAACACACTTCAATCTTTATCTTTACTTTACCTTTGTATAGAATAGTTCCCTTTCCAAACTCTAACTTTGTTTAGAATAGTTTACAATGGTGCACTTTAACCGGTTATCTTTTCACCAATGGTTTCACAAATTTTCTTATGGCATGTATTGTTTTGATAAATCACAATTGAAAATTTAAATCTTCGAGTTAGTTTCGATACCTGTTTTCTCCGAGCGGAGCTCGGTCACCCGCTGGTAACCTTAAAGAAAAAAAAATTATCGTATTGTTTGCAATTGTTAAATTCCTTTAAAATGTCTTCAATTTAATTTCTAGTTATAGCAGACATGAAATAAAAATGGATTTGAAATGGCAAAATAACAAGAGTTCTGATAAAGTAATACAAAATATGATTTTCAAAAACAGAGTTTTAAGGTATGAAACTATAGGTGGTCTAATTATTAAGTAGGTAATATAGAACTTAAATATATTCATAGCCATATTGATTTTTATTGTGCAGACAATGCTTGCAAATCAGGAATTACAATTTACTTCTCTTTATAAAAAGGGCACGCAAAGCAAAAACATTTAACAATTAGAATCCTCCAGTCATCAAAATAAAGGTCGCACGAAAGAGCTAAATTTGAAAAGTTGTTTTGATCAAAATAGGATTATGCTTATCTAAGGTAATTTTTCGGTACCTTCATTATTTTGATTAGACTACTCACGAATGACTTATCTTAGACTGAAAATAAAAAAAATAAAAAAAAACAAATAAAGACTTACGCATAACATGGAACCTTGAAAGAATTCTCATGTTTTTCCAGAATATAATTAAATCTAAATGTACAGTGAAAGAAAACTGCAGTGAGAACGCTGCATAGAGAAATTTGCATAACAGCATTTAATTTCTTGGAAAGCATGTACATTGATTTTTCGTTTCGTGAAAGTAACTTGTTGCTGTTACAGACTTAACTTACAAGAAGGAACAAATTCTATTATTCTTATTAAAAATTCGTTTTGCATGTGATTTCATTTCTGCGATTTAAAGCACTTCTTTGTTTCCTTAGTTAAGGTCTTTGATATTAAAAAGAAATTAACATTCTCTCGAATCCCATGTATGTATACACAGCATTTCACAATTTGTGCTTATTTCTGTACCAGCCGCCTTTGGCGATTAGCTGGTTCTTCAAAACAATTGCTTGCATTTAATTTTTTTTCTTCAGAAAATACATTTCTGGTAAATGTCTGCCTGTTTGTATGTGAAAGAAATGACTCAAAAGCACTTGAGTTAGATGAGTGAAATTTGGTTGCGTTCTTCACACCAGAACTCTATCAAATTTTCAGTAAACTCTGTTAAGAGAAATTCTGTTTCTCCAGTTATTCGAATACAATATCATAGTTGCAAAATGGAAGGAGCCAGACAGATAAAACTCGGTAAACACACTTAATAGTGTAAACATTTGCCAAATTTTGAGTCAAATCCAAAGGTGGGTTGCCTGTCTGTAGATCTGTATTTTCAGAAACACGTAGAAGGCGATAATTTCAAAACGTAGTGTCTTCAATATATCAAAGTTGGTACAGGGTTTTGTAATTGCAAGCGTAATTTTGTATCCCATATGTTGAGAAAACGCGTTTGAAGCAAAATTCAATTTTTAGATACTATTAAAGCGTGTCCGGGATTAATCACTTAATAAACATCAAAAATTGGAATGGTAGATTCAATAAAATGTCAAATTTATGCTAAAAGTTAAAATTCCATAACTATTATACGCCAATGCAATACAAGGCGTTTTCCGGTATGACAAGTTTAATAGAGATTATGAGAAAAAGTTTTAGGAAGACCACTCTAGCAAGTTACATTTACATATTTAATGCATAATTTCATTCCCATGATTCCAGCATTTTATTATTTTGAAGCTACAAATTGCGAATAGATATTAAAACAAAGATATTTCAATGGCTTTTTTTCAGTTTTGTTTGTTGCGTACATGAGCCTTCTTTTTGTCTCAGAGTCCATTATTATTGAAATACAATTTTCAGCATAAACCTCTATTCATCAGCTTCTAATTAACCTGTCATTAATTTTATTGGTTACTTACCGTTTTTATTTTCCGGCACATGAATAACAAAAGAGAAAGTAGTGCCATCGTCAAAAAATTTGAATTCAAGAACCTTACGACTATTCGCGTTTCAGGCTTTTCTGAGAATGGAAAGCAATTTTTTCTAGAATTAGGTTTGTCTATCTGTCAGCGAACACTATAATACAAAATTGTTTTGGGCTGTATTGCGGAAATATCACTCTATATTTGTAAATTTAAATTTGAATATTATCCTTTCGCAGGAAAAGGCTTGACAAGATGTTTAAAAATAAGTAACTACTATATTTACAAAATAAAGACGCTGAATTTTTTATAAAATTTCAAACTTGAAATGAAAATATGCATTAAGATGTATTACAGTCTCTGTATGTGTTTTCTTTCATAATTCTTTATACTCGATTAATCAAAAATAGGAAAGTCTTAAACATAAAAAATTGTAAGCAATCTTGGGACTACAACTGCAGTTCTATGTCTTTTAATCTTGTGAAAACATAGCCCTGTTTTCGTTAGAAGGTTCTGAATAATTGAAGGTAACAAATAATTGAAGCTCCTATGCAATGAATAAAGCATAAATGGCCATATTCATTAACATCTTTGAATTGCATATGTTTTTGTCTGTATTTCCCATTATGGAAATTATTGTTATGTATGCTTCCTACACAGCAGTTGAGTTTTTTAAAAGTTTGATCTACTTTTAATAGTATATCTTTACTATTACGCAACTTCTTTGACAGCAGATGCGTTTTTAAATGGTTGAAAATCATAGCCTTTATTTTCATGGAATAAAATTTTTTTCCGGAGAAAATTAAGTAATTCAATTTTTATAATATGTTCCAAAAAACTCACTCACGTTTAATAACATTTTTGATAAACTTATTTTTTCTTTTCTTCAGCGGGGGAATATAATTTCCTTCATTCTTAAGTGGGAAAGGATTTGACTCCTATTCAGAAATCAATCCATTATGAAATTGATTTATGATCTCAGAAATTAAAAAAATAGTAGTTTGTGTTTACAAAAATATTGCTTTCATAAAAATTCTATTTGTATTAATATGTTTAATAATTTATTAGTAAATAGTGTATCATTTGGAAATAGCATATATATTTGTGTGTGTGTGTGTGTGTGTACAGAGAGAGAGAGAGACCGGACCGGTAGAGAAGTATCGTGAATGTTTCTAACCGCTTTAAACTGACAAAGGACTTAAATTAATTAAGACAAATAATTTTTTTAAAATTTTAATGTTCTTACATGATAACTTGAAATTTGAGGTCATATATTTCATTTTTACTTTTTTTGTTTTTTTTTAACTAGTCAGAAAAAAAGGCGTTCAAGAAACAGACTCAGATTTTTGATACTTTTACATGAACCGTAAAGCAGAGTTAATTCAAGTCTTTTTTTCCTGACTGTATTCTGCATCCAAATTATCCAACGATGCAACCAAAAAACTCGAAATATGGAAGTCAAATCTGAAAACAAAATTATATCAGCAATGGAAATGTATAACATTGCTGTGTAAAGCGAAAGAATTTCTGTATATTATTCCGCTTATTATGAAATAATTGAAAGAGTTAATTTAATTGGCAGGATAATTACGTTTCTCATAAGGCACTTTAATGCTTCCACTTTCTCGTCTGAAAGAAAGAAGACTAGGTGAATATTCTAGCCGAGAATGTGTAACTATTAATAGATATCGACAGAAAGGTATTAAAATTGAAAAATTGAATTATTGATAAAGTTTTGTCACCCTTCTACTTGAATTGTTATATTGCAATTAAAGGAAGGGTTCTCAAAGCGATGAGCAAAAGGGTAATTGCTTTAAATTCTTTGAAAAAAATATATTAAGTGACTCAATATTAGAATATTGAAGAGTAATATTTTTTCTAAAGGAAAGTTTTGGAACATAATGTTTAAAAATGTAACTCGTGTAATTGGGAAATAAGAATTCTGAATCCATATATTATGGTATAAAAGTAAAGGAATTTTTTTCAATTGCTCTTTCCAATGTTTGTTAATAGAGTCTGAATTGAACACTGTAATAGAATAGTCAGCAACACTTCTATGCAACGTGTCATTCGTATTCCAACGTTATCCGAGTATAGAAGACTGTTAAAAATAACCCCTCCCTTGTCGATCAGTAGTGAGGAGGAAATGAGGGCGGTGACTTGCTTTTTTTGTTTGTAGAAAATGCTATGTCCGCGAAAATTATTCACCCAATATATACCCATTATCACCAGAAGTTAAGAAACTTATGTTAACCATCAGCTATGAGATTATGCTAACATTATTCTGAGAAATGAATGAAATAATAGATTTCCCAGTGGGGAGGAAATGTGAACAGATGAGAACTACTGTAATGTGTTACGAACTGCAATCACATCCAAGCGTCGTTGGAAACTGCGAAAAGGTGTTTGCCATCCTGCAGATAGACAGCACTTTTTGCCATATTTTGCCTGCCGGAAAGGCAAAACAATACAGGTGTTTAATTCCTCACATTTCTGGAACTCCAATTATAAAGACCAGACCTTGTTTTAATCGATTTACGTATGTTTGGACCGTTGAAAAAATGCGCTAAGGGGTAACAGATTTTTAACCGATGAATAAGTCATTGAAGCGGTTCAAAATCGATTAAAAATACTACCCAAATACTATCGATTAAAAATACTACTTTTTTCCAATGGAATCCCAAAACTTGGGTAAAATATGTTAAATTTCAGGGTGTTTATATAGAAAAATAATGTATGTTTTGTTTTTCCAGCATTAGAAATAAATGTACCGTTTATCAAATGACTCTATTTTTTCACTCTTCTGGCCCTGGTGCAGGAAATATATTGTAAATTGATGCTCATGTGGTAAATTGATACGAATATTAAAATATTATCCTTAAAAAAGCCAACTAAGCAAAGTTCAGAACATTTTACAGTATGTACTATATACTGAATTTTCAAACAATGTAATTTCCAGAAACTGACGTTTTTGTCAAGAATCTTGAAGCTCCATTATATAGTGTAGATAGACGACATTTAAATGTAATTTTAATGTACTAAATATTTATTTAATATACACTTTTAAACTCATTTCTTCTTAGCTCTGCAAGATAAATGCCAATCAAATTAAACAATTCTGCTCTTTTGATCAAAACTATAGCGTTTGATCATCAGAAACTTTTATGTTCGCATTACTCGAATTAAGTATAAAACGAGTTCTGTGAAGCGTTCTTACTGAACTCCATAAATGAATTGACGATTAATTATTAATTTCTAAGGAATGCTATTTGAACTCTCCAAATAATAGAATAAAGCCTAGATAAATTTAATTATAACGGATCACAGTTTTCAGTTTCTAATATTTTGAAAGTTAAGTGGAAAACAAATTCTTCTTTCAAAACTAATTACATATCGTTAGGTATGTAAAATCGTTTTGAAGATTTAAAGCTGCATTCTTGTGGCGCTTGATAGTCATAATATTGGAAACAAAAAAAATCAAAAGCATGGACGAAATTCGATCTCGGCTAATATTTAATAAGGTTAATTATCTTTGAAAATTAATCTTCTTAAAAGGGATCAGATTTTTTAACTTTAAATTATTTCGCAGTTTGTGAATGAAAAAATAATGTGAAACTCGCAAACTTTGACTGCCGAATCCTTAGTAGAATTATACGAAACTTAAATTTTAAGTTTGTCAAAACATTCTGGTATTGTAAAGTTTATTTTAGCTTTACAATAAAACTGTATCAAATTGCAATTGTTTTTACAGGATTCCAAAAATAGTAAGTTGACTTGGTGGTAAGTTCTGGACTTCAGAACCGGAGGATTTCATGTTTGAGACTCGATTTCATTGAAGAACCATAGTATAAGAAGGTCTGGGGCACGTTAAATCTTTGGGATGAAACGTTTTCCATGTGGTGTGGAAGTTTCTAGAGGAAGGATGACAGCTGAGATGCCATCCTCATCATATGACCGTGGTTTAAAATTATGACGTCATTCCCAAATAGCCCAAATGTTGCTTTAAAACAGGGTGTTAGTATAACTAAACTAAACTAAAATCCTTTCCCCAGCATAAAATTTGGAAATCTTGAACAAAGCCTTGAACTACAAAAAAAGTCAGTTTCTTATTTCCAAAGTCTCGTAATTGATTGTTATGTATAGAATCCAAAGATATCCTTGAGTAATTTAAATTTCCTCAGTCCATCCAATTGACAATTTTTCAAGAAATTCAAAGTTTCAAATCTGTAAATTATTCTGCATGATTTTTGTATACAACTTTCCTCTCAAGAGAAAGCTAAAATTAAGTACTTGAACTCTATAAGAAACCAAAAACCATTGCCAGCTTAATTTTAAAATAAAAAGTCTATTTTGTAAAAGGTAATTATCAGTTTTTCCCTCTATATTATTCACTTTTTAACTGAATTCAAGATTCAAATTGTAATTGTTTTCAAAACGTTTCTGTTGATTAAGCTTTTTTGCTGTTAAGAGTTAAGTAAACTTTGAGCCTTATTAACATTCGATACTTGAATAGTTAACTTTTTCTTTCCACGTTATGTTTCAATCCTCCATCATTAAATATTAATTTTCTACTGAAACATAATTTTTTTTATTTCTAATTGTTAAATAAAATTTTCATGGTATAATAAATCATTTTTAGAGTTTTGTTGATTACTTTAACTTGAAAAAGTTTTAAGAATTTGCTAATAATTTTAACCCATTAAGGTTAATTTTATTCCTTAAATATCAACTTATGTTTGCTTTACGTTCCTGAAAATGCACCTATATGTTGACTTTAGAGTTTTCGATTAATATAATGTTCACTGATGCCAAAGTAGAAAGTGATTTCACGCAGATACATTCACATACTTGAATGTAATTACAAAAATTATTACGCCTTTAAATAATTAACAAATTTTTAAAAAAGAAATTGATTACATTATTTTATTAAGTTTATTCTTTCATTCTTTTGTAGATAAAATTATAACTTGTAGTGCTACATATGCCAATTTATTGCATAGGGAGAGAGTAGTATTCTTACACACACACACATTATATTTTGACATATTTGGCTTAAATATATCTAATCAGCATGATTTTTTTTTACTGCAAGGAGTTGTTTTGTGTTAAATCTTTGTTTCATTCTGTCGATAAAAAGGGGTCAAAAACAAAAACGCGCGAAAATCAGAAAATTCGATTTTCTGTTGCTATTAATGGTATGTAGGGGATTAATTACCCAAAACCTCGCCGAAAATCACACTGAAGATTCAGTATAAACATTTAACTCGTATCAAAATTTACGTTTTGTAATTATTGTAAGCCAATACCATGCAATAAGTTCTCTGTTTTATCCAAGCTTCACAACTTTCTCGCTGGAAGTAAAGGATGACACTTTTTATTAGAGGGTATGACACTTTTTTTAGAGGATATGTGAAAGACTTTCAGGAAGTCCACTCCCATTGATTTCATTTAAGAGATAAATTGTTTAAGAAGATAACAAACACCTTTTAAGAAAGTAAGAAACAATATATCTGTTCAACTTAAATTTAAAAATAAAATTTTAACTTTACCAATCACAATTACAAAAATCTGAAGACCTACCACAGAAGAAAATGTCTGATTGTTTAATTAGTTATTTTGTCATTTATTCACACTTCCACTGATAACACTAATAATAATTTAAAAACTCCATGGTCACAGGAATGCTGCAATAGCAGGAAATGTAGTTTCCAGTCTTTCAGCAATAAAGTTAATTTTCCTTTAAAGTCCTATAAAAAATTAAAGAAACACTAGCAACATTTCAGTCTGAGATTTCGGATATGAAAACACGCTTGGTTAATTCTTTTTTTAACATCACCTTGAAAAGCTGAAACAAACGAAAGCTCTTGTCCATAGATGATAACAATGGAAGAGCAATGTAAAAAATGGCTAATACCTGCATTGTTCATTGAAAATAAATATCTATAGATATCGCATGATGGCTTTTTAAATTTTCATATTCTTGTCTTCATCAGGGAATTTTTAGAAGCAAAAACATCTAAAAACAATACAAATTTCACGAAATTATTCTAAGATTTATATAAACGTCATATAACGTCATTTATAAAATAACCTTAATAGAATGGAATTGGCGTACTTCATTAATGCTATCCTTTGTAAATACCGTCAATTTTCAATTTTCTTTAAGGTTTCACTAGTTTTCTTTTGAATTAAAGTGTGTTTATGCATCAATGTAATCTTTAATTTTTTAAAATTCTTTGTATATTAAGATCCTCCATTGTCAAAGATTGAAGAAAAAATATTTACGTATTTCTCAAAGATTACTTCATATTTCACCTTATTGCATAAAATGCATAAGTTAAAAGTTTTTTAATATTTTTATAATTGGCA
Organism: Argiope trifasciata; assembly: GCA_026543055.1. NCBI lineage: Eukaryota > Metazoa > Arthropoda > Arachnida > Araneae > Araneidae > Argiope > Argiope trifasciata. Next base: position 2,784,627 of record JAPMOQ010030048.1, read on the forward strand.
CGAAAATTATTATACAATACTATATATATTTTTTATTTCTTCTTCATTTATTTTTTATATTTCAAAAGTATAAACTGTTTAATATTTTGAAATTAATTAGCTGATTACTCTCATCACACCTGCATTTTTAAAATAAAATAACGTATTTGTATTTAATTGAAATGTTGTAATTTTTATAAATAGTTTTTTTGATGTTCTGATATTCAAGAATACAATTTTCATTGTTGGAAATTCGAAAAATGGTCATTTTAGTTCACTAAAGTATGTTGCAACCATTGACAAAATTAAATTACGAGTTTCATTTTACGAGATGGAAATTTTTCCTAATTATGAACTGATGTAGAATTCGATAATTTCCACTACGTGTACCATAAGCTATATATTTATTTTTTCAAGAGTAATTATATCCTTCTTTTCATAATGCAGTGAATGTTTTTTGACTACTTTCCATCATTGGTTGAAACTAAAATTTATCATTTATTTATAATTTTGAAGGATACCCCACACGAAAAATTTCCTTTTCCCATATGCAATATTACATAAGAGTAGTATTGTAATCATCGTTAAAAATTCATTTGACGAATTTCAAAAAATGCGTTTTTAAAATCATGCCTCTCTTTGGGCACGGTTCTTAAAATTAATTTCAGCCAAATGGATGATATTTCATAAATAAATTTTATACCCTATTTTGAAGATTTTTTTCCTATCCAATTTTGAAGAAAATCATTTCAGAGAAAGTTCAATACTGCTGTTGGATTACAAGCGAAAACAATGACTATGAGCCACGTATAAAAAAATTAGTTTGTATAGTTAAGAGCCACATGCAAAATATTTAGCTTGTAGGTTATCATCTGAAATGTAGATTTGCATCAAATTTTGAACGAGATGCGTCAAGAGACTGATAATGTGACAGTGTATACACACGCGTATAAAAGCGATAAATAAAAAACGATCCAATATAAATATATGAAGTTTGATATGTTATTTTGTGAATACAGTTTTCTACATTTGTAACTATCTGTATGTCAATTTCTGATTTTCAATGGCCTAAAAAATACCATACGAACTTTTAAATATTTGTTCATTCATTACAATTTAATAATAGGTTCTGTAACTACGATTCGACAATAGTATGCGATTAATACATAAGAATGTGTTTACTATATCAAGGAATATAGAATTCTTTTGAACGAAACTAAATTTTAGCATTCGTGATATTCAAGACTTTGAAAGAGATTCTAAATTTTATACGAATAAGCGAGCAATATTCAGTATCAATATATCTAAAAATCAAACTTTATTTATTATCTCGCCATAGTTTGGAATTAGTTTGAACTCATGCATAGTTAATACATTTTTCCTCGACCCATTTTTGTTCAAATTTTTTTTAATTACATTATTTCCATCTGCATACTAAATTTCTAATTTTTTTTTTCCACACCACCACCATAATTGAAATAATTCCACAATTGTTTCATCAGATTCAGATATGACCAACATTTGAAAATTTATCAGAATTTAAAATCGAAATTTTTCTTTATTACGGTAATTTTATTTTTAGAAAATAGAAAATAGAAATTCCCTTTTCGTATTCCTTTTCCGTAGAAATTTGTAATTTTATTAATATATTAGATTATTTAAAATTTTACATTGCCATTAAAATAAAAAATAATCTTCTTTTTGAGATAATTATTTTTACTTTTGTTTCAAATAAGAATTGTAATTTATCATACATGCAAGTAAATTAAATATACTGTTTAGCTGAAATTTTGGAAGATACAAGCATCTCTTCTGCTTAAAATATTAATGATAAGTTTCTTATCACATTTAATCAAAAACATGAATTCCATTTTATATTGCAATTAAAGACATGCATAAATTTTCATTGTTATTCATCAAACGTTTTTTCCCAGATTGATTTTTTATTCTTTTTATGGAATTTACAAATATCTAAAATCTAGTCTGATTAGCAGGAAAACAAAATTCTTGCTCTACAAAACTTTGATAAGGCCCATAGTAACATATGTTGCTGAAACGTGGGCAATGACCGAAAGTGATAAAGAAATCTTAGCAGTTTTTGAAAGAAAGATATAGCGAAGTATTTTAGAAAGTATGGAATGTAATGGCACATGGAGAAGAAGAAAAAACTTGGAACTTTACAATCTATACAAAGAACCTGTCATAATAAAATTTATCTCAATCCAAAGACTAAAATGGGCAGGACACTTGATTAGAATGAAAGATGACCGAACCACCAAAAATATCTCCAACGCTAAACCATCTGGAACCCGCAAAAGGGGTAGACCGAGGATCCGGTGGATCGAGTGTCTAGAAACAGATCTAAAAGTTCTCAGAGTTAATAACTGGCGAAGTCTATCCAAGAAGCGGGCAGCCTGGAATTCGATTCTGCGGAAGGCCATGGCCCACACTGGGCTGAAGCGCCACTGAAGAAGAAGAAGGATTTTTTTATTCAAATTATGCGCAATTCAGAATTACTGGATTAAAAGGAAAATATTTTATTATCAACGGTATAGAAATAATTTGAGGTACAAAAGTGCCTATAAAATATCAATTTCTATTACATTTCTTTCTTTGCAAAGCCCCTTTAATTTTTCATTAAAATGCAAAGTTATCTCAAAATACAAATTCAGGAAAAATAGGCAGTAAATAATAGTTTAAGAATTTATTTTAAACATTTTCTTTCACAAAAAATCTATGTAAATAATATACCTTTTATTGTTACTTTTGAAAAAATATATTAATTTTTCAAATGCTGAATGTGTGCGTTTAATTTGCTTTGAATTCAGCATTAATTTTACAACCTAAATTGCTTATTTTCACAGCTTAAGCCTGCACAAAAATGTTTTTTAAATAATTGTTAAATGAAAATTTGAGAAACATGGTTTATTTTAAGTTGCCACAAAATTTCTTTCTGAGAAGGAAAAGATAGAGATAAAAGTAAGAAGCAGAGTGACATTCCAACGTTAGTTTGATTTTGATACAAGTTTAGATGAAAAATTTGGGTTTTTTTTCTTTTGTTTGAATTGTTTATTATTCCTTTGGTTAAAATTTATTTCTAGTAGTGTTTTATAACTTAATTTATGATATTAGTAGAATACAAATTATAAATTTGCTATTGTTGTTACTTATGGCACTTTCCAAGCTCTGAAATCTTACAGTCATATGTCAGTGTTTTAAGCCAAGTGAGCCTCTTTTGTTTTTTCAGTAGCGCTAACTAGGGCTGAGCGCACGACTTAGCTACTTCATGCATCACACAACCCCTTTTTACAGTGGGTCTCATTCACACACCTCATAGATGGCACACTGAAAAAGAACTACCTTGCCCGAACAGGGAATCGAACCCAGGACGCCCGGAACATTGACGAAAAGCGCCACCCCTATGCCAGGGTGCCTGTCGAAAAATAGTAAAACGCTCAATATCCTTTTGGATAAAAAAGCAATATTTTTTTTCATATTCTAAGGTTCCAAGAAATATTTAAAAAAACTATCAGAGCTATCAAAAACTATCAAATTGTATAAATATAACTTATTACATTTTATTGTTTTCGAATTAACATAAGCACTAAGACATGACTATTACGAATTTCTCGACTCGAAAGGAGAGGGAGGGAGTTTGGAAAAGGAGGTACCAGTTCATGTGTCTTCCTGATCATCTGTCCGCGGTTCAAAATTACGAGGTTCATACCAAAACAACCCTAGTGTTGCTTTAAAAACGAGACTTTAAACTAAACAAAATTAGATTTATCGACTCAAGGAAATCAAAGGAGATTCATCAATTTCATTCATCGTGTTTACCCTTATTATTTTTTAGCATCGCATTTCTTTCTCTTGTATACGAAAAACAAAATTACAAGACAGTTTCTATTTAATTTGGTTTCACTTGTTTTACATAAAATATTTTTCTTATCCTTGTTGATCTTATAAATACAAATTATTGAACAGTTTCTTTAGATTTTATTCTTAGACCACTGATGATAAATAGGGCATATCATATAAATAGCATTGTTAAAATGGAAAATAATAAGTTCTACTGACCACAAACAACATGTTTCGAAATAATAATTTCCTTCTTCATTGAAAGTAGTATCCTTCCTCATTGGAACATCTACTTCATCAAAATTACATATCATTCAGAAAACGTAAGATTTCATTACATTTACTCTTTTTTTTTTTAGCAAATCTTCTCTTCCATCTACTTTTACTGTAGAAAAATGCTTTCTAAGGAATCGCTCTCAGTTTAAAATATTTATCGCTTGGATGTAGAAAATAAACCGATATAACTACATTTATGCATGTTATTTTCTAAGTTTTAGAGAAAGAAATTGTCATTTTCTGGAGAAATTCTTAGATTTGCTTTTCCTTTTATCACCCATCCTTATTGATTCACCCTTGTCTTTCAAAAGCAAGGGAGCAATTTAGTTGTTTTAAACACACATACACAAAAATAAAATAGTTTGCAAGTTTTCTTTTTCTTATCTTTTGTTGTTGTTGTTGTTGTTATTTCTTCCTCCAGCAGGTGGGCAAAAGTTTTGTTAAAATATTTTTCGTAATGTTGTGTAATTTTGAAGAATAAATCTAAACATAGTGTAACTAAATTTCTTCGATATTTGATTCTCTTAAGTATGAGACAAGTGCCCCATTTTATGCCCCAAGTATTTAACTATTTTTTCCAATTGGAGATGAACGTTTTTATTCAGACAAATATAAAATTATCCCACAGAAACTTGTAGGAAACATATGTTTATTGCGTGGAAAAGATAATTCAAAAGTTTATTCTTTTTGCAGTAAAACCATTTTTCAGTATTTTTAAAAGAAAGTTCAATTATTCTCCACTTTTTATAGATATTGAAAAATGATGCATAATCTATGAACAATCCTAAAGGTCGGTGTCCTAGCCTAGAGATAGCGTGTCTTCCTCGTGATCTGGTCGTCTTGGTTCCGACATGTTTGTTATTTAGCCAGTGTTCTACCTGTGAAGGATGTGATTGTACTCTCCGCCCCCCCCCCTTGTGATAAAGGGTTGTGAAAGCGAGTGCGTGAGTGTCATCTTCATATGACTAAAAGTCCCGCTTGCTCAGGGGTTTTTACCCTCAGAAGCTGCTACACAAACTCAACTTAAATCGCTGACTTCGTCAGTGGGCTGCCAATGTCAAGCGCCATAAGTAAATGCAACAATCCTAAAGTATTATTATTTAGTGGCGAAGTCTGCAAGTGTAGAAAATCATTAAATGATCTTTAAAAACAATTTTTATACTAGAGATGGATCATCAAAGTTGTTATTAAGTTATTAGTTGTTATTAAGACATAAACTTTAATTTAATGGCGTATATAAATGTGATTACAAATTGAATTCATCATATATCATTATGTACCAACAAACCAATTATTACATAGCACCATGCCACAAAGAGCATTTAACTGCTGTTCAAGACCTGTTTTAGGACTTTTCGGATGATTCAATTTATATTGTCCGTCATCTAGTTAGATTATGCCGTCGTCCTGGCACAGGGGTTGCGCGTCTTCCCGGTTCGATCATGGTTGTTGTTTTTTGTGTTCCATCTATGATACTGTGAATGTTCCCTCCTGCAAAAAGGTGTTGGTAAGTGAATGTAGCGTATGAAGTAGCTAAGTCGTACTCTTGACCCTAGTTGGTGCTACTGAAAAAACAAGAAACCCTCACTCGGCTTAAATCACTGACAGATAACTACCAGAGGGCTTGTAAAGTGCCGTAAGTCAGAACAAAAAAATAGTTAGGTTGTAGATATTTACAGAACACTTAATGAAATAGACAATGTAATAAACTTGTCTTTTTTTGGTTGCCTTGATAATCAATATTAATCGCGAAGAAACTGACATAGGAGCATGTATGAGTGAAAGAGGGTAGTGCATTTTAGTGATAGACTAAATCTGAATCTGTTCATCCTGAAATAGCTTTATAATATCCATCTAATGATTTTGTAAGATATGTTGCTCAATAAGTCTTCATAGAATCCATATGCCAATCGATCTTACATTTCTGAATACATCATCTTATCAATGGATATCAAAACATGGAAAGAATGCGTCCTTTATCTTATGATAAAGGACACTAAATATCATAATATTGGATACAATAAGAGTACGTCTTTTATCCTATGATATGGCACTAAATATTATAATATTGGATACAATAATTATTGTATCCAATTAGAAATATGTTTCATAGCATACTGTGACTCAAACAAAATCTATTCATAAAATAAAATGTATTACAGGAGAGTATATAGAAGTGTGATTATAATGCTTTCGATATGCAGGGAGTATTTTGTTATAAGAAAGTTTTTAGTCTTTCTTTGGCTCTAAGCGCACTAATAGATCAACATTATTTATCTATATTTAATTATCCGACACCTGATTCAGCTCAAAATTATTTTCTTAGTTCTTTTAGACAGCGGTGGCTTGGCTGCAAGATCTTGTCTTCGGGACAAGAGGGTTCTGAGTTCCAAGCCCAACTCCTCCAAAGAGCTGTTATGCACGTGGTATGGATTTCAAATTATAATCCGTCCTAACTCATTTGGTTTAGTTGTATTAAGTTCTGTTAAATAAATCATTTACGCATAAAAGTTTATCTAACATTACATAAAACAGTGTTGTTCTGAATAGTATTTATTTATATAATAACCGTTTATTAATGTGATTTTTATAACAGACACTAAATGACAGAAAGGAAACTTCACTTGTAATTGTCATAGTTTATTTATTAGAAGGAATTTTTTTCTTATCTCATAAGAAATTTTACTACCAGCGAAAATTTTAACTCTCTATTGTTTTATTTAATAATTAACAATTTTTAATTTATTTCTTAACATTCTGAAATTTTTGCTACATTATCCTATACCCTACATATCCGAGATCAATATTTAAGGAATTGCAAACAAAACCAGCCTATCTGGACAACTTTTATATGAAATATATACAACTTGATGCAGCAAACCTGTGATATTTCCCTAGAATTACATTGAAGGGTCGGAGACTAGAGCTACACTGAAATAAATGTGAGAGTATATTTAATTCGTTGTAACGAATTATCCAGTTTTAAACGAATTACCAAGCAATACGGATTTTATTAAATATCTAACAAATCGGCCAGATTTTGTAACCCTCCTCTTATAAGGCAAAAATCTTAAGATAGTATTTTTATATTCTCGAGATACGAATATAAAACTTATGTTTTTGATACATCATCATAAGCATGAAAGGATGTAGTGCCAGATAAAAGAAAGAATCGAAATAGCAAAATATTGTACAGATTTTAAAGGACATATTATTCTTACTATATTAGGAATCATACACCTTTTTACTCAATGTATCTATGACCTCTCTTAATTTTTTGTTTATATCACTATAAATCCATTTATAACTCAAGAAGGATCAGCAATGTTTTAAAGTGAGTGCTGTTTAAAAAATTTTCGAAAATTGCTTGGTTCTGAAGTAAATCCTTAATAATAGATACAAAAGAATTTCGAAAATTTTATTAAAAGTATGTCTTAGACTGAGAACTATTCAGCAAGGAAAAATAAAGGAAATATTCCGTATATAATAGTATTCAGTATATAATATTCAGTATTCGGAATAAAGAAATATTCCATATATCAGCAAGGAAACCAAGTGGAAGTGCTCTCCCCAGAATTTTCTAGCATACTCTCTGTTAAAAGTTTTATTCCAGAGATTACCTTGCATGACATTGGCTTATATATGTTACGAAACTTGAACCTTTGACGTGAATTTAGAATTTTTATTGATTTTTTCGTATCATTCCTTAGAACGTATTTTGGAGACGAATCCCTGCCAATCTGTTAATAGTATCTAAAAATCGAATATGTGCCTTAGACGTATTTTTCCCATCCTTGTTGGAACCAAAATGTGACACAGAATGACAATTGTAGTTACAGAATTTCATAAGAGATGTAATAAATTTACATCTTTGAGTATCTGAACTATCGTGTTTACACGCTTCTGAAAGTACAGACCTACAGACGTTAAATTTTTCGTTTAGATTTTGTTTCGGTTTCGATAGGCGTCTACATTATAAATGTTAAATCTGTGTACCGAATTTTACCCATCTAGCTCTTTTTATTTTGTAGTACCGTGCTCACTTATTAACACATTAAAAATGGGAGTCGCAGTACTACGATTTAAGTCTACATTTTTTTATGATTACACAAAATATCTCCAGCTTAAGGACGAAAAACGAGGCCGGGCGATCGCCGTGTTACCTTGCATACTTTCGTCAAGATCTCCCGCCTTTAATGTGTTAAGTTGGTGCGTAATGATCAGCCGCTTCTTTGACATGCTACATTTTAATAAAAATTAACAATATTTTATAAATTTATGAATGAAAATATTTTTCAACTTTTAGGTTATAAAAATGAGTGTTGATAATCATATTGCATTTTCATCATATTAGGCTTATCGTCTTCCATCACGATAAGGCTCGCCCACATTAAACAACGTGTTGTCGAATGCATCGCCAACAAGGGCTAGGAATTGCTTTCACGTCCGCCATATTCTCCAATAGGTCAACCGATTGGTCAACCGACGAACAAAGTTTATGGCGATTTCGATAACTTAGTGTCAAAGAGTGCCTCTAAGAATCATGGAATCGACCAAATGCATGCGACAACACGTCGCTCAACATGTGAAAGTGCATTATAGTGATGGAAGACGATAAGCTTAAACGACAATTTTCATAATAAATAGTGTTCAAGAACATCTGACAATATTGTTTAAAATCACCTGATAACTGTGCAACTACCCAATATGTACAAACAGTCAGTCAAATGGACTTCCTCTGAAAACAGTTCATTCAAAATTTAATAGAAATCTACAAATATGATGATCACGCAGCGAATTTCATTCTTCTATCTCAAAACATTCTTGAGTTATCTTTGACAGACAGATAGAAGGATGGAAATTCTGCAAAAACGAGTTATGGGAAGTCAGGCAAGTTTAAAACGAGGAAATTCGTCAAAATCCCGAGTTCGAATTTTTTTGACGATTACAATAGTTTCTCTTAATTGCATTTACAAAAACGTAAAAAAGTATTTTTTTAAAAACAGTATTGAATATTAGTAACAATAATAAAACCGATTTCAATTTCCCTTCAACAATGAAGCATATCGTTTTAAAAACATTGTTTAAAAATTAATTAAAAACAGAAAAAAATCATTGATAGACTTATATCATACGCAGACTGGTATCATTGAAAAGATTTTTTTTTTCATTATAAGATGATCTAAGAATCCTTTTTGAATTAAAATATTTTCGGAAGTTGTCTCAGAATAAAAGCACGAAAATTTGCTTAAATTTTTATTTCATTGCATTTTAAAAAAAAAAAATTGCTTAGAGTTGCTTATTTCTTCTCTCCAAGATGTTCCAAGTTATAAGTCAAAAGCTTTAGGTTACAGATAGAAAATGTACACATTCCCCATTATTTTTGCTCAGATAGAATGAAGATGAGTATAATACTTTGTAAACAACACTGGCGAATAAATGAACGGAAAGCAAAAAATACAAAGCAAAGACATTTTAAATTTTAAAAAGCCGTAAGAAGACGCCTTATTCTGAAGCTAATTTAAAAAAGAATTTCATAACAAATAAAACCATAGGAAAAATCTTTTTTTAAATGAAATTATGGAATTAAAAAATAAAGCTCTAAAATTTTAGGAACGTCTTTTTTAACAAAATAAAGTACTTTTTGCAAAAGTGGGAAAAAATTCTATTAAAATTATTATTAAAATTGCATAAAACGTTTTAAGAAATTAAATTAAAATTTAAAAAATTATTTTGAAAAAAATATAGAAAGAAATATAGCAAGAGAAAACTTATTTTGAACATATTTATTTTTTATACTCATTTTACCATATAGCAAGTTTAGTAGCTATAAACCAAACGCTTTGGCTTATGGAGAGAAAATGCGAATATATTCCCCTTTATTTTTTGTTCAGAATACAGAAAAGTATGATAATTTGAAAACAGCACTGCCAAATAAATGAATGGTGAAAAATAGACAAATATAAAATTATCCCACAGAAACTTGTAAACATATGTTTTTTACGTGGAAAAGATAATTCAAAAATTTATTTCTTTTTGCAGTAAAACCATTTTTCAGTATTTTTAAAAGGAAGTTCAAACTTTTAAAAATATTTCGGCAATGCCTTATACTGCAGTTAATTTAAAGAGGAATTTTATAATTAATAAAAACATAAATAAAAAGCTTTATTGAAATGAAATCATAGAATTAAAAAATAAAATCCCTAAAAATTTAGATATGTCTTATTTATAGAAATTAAGTAACTTCGACTAAAATTGAAAAATTTCAATCAAACAAGAGAATTTTTTTCAAATTTATGTGATTATGCACGTTGTTATGAGAATAGTTGATTTATGGAATCGCAGTACTTTACTTTCTGTTTTTGTCTAATTTTTTCCTCTCGATATCACTCTAACCAATTCAATAACATTAATAAATGAAAGTGGAAGATAACAACGCAAGATAAAGTAAAATACCTTGAAATTAAGATCAAATTCCCTATTGTTTAAATATAGTTTGTAGATTTGATTATCAAATGTATACTTCATTATTCTACTATCACTGTGATCTCTTATTTATTATATCAGTTTAGAAGTTTGGAAATAACTTAATAATCCATAAATGGAATTCTCTCATATCATTATAAGCTTTTTACTATGCATTCAATGTGTAAATCAGTGGAATTGATTCTTCCAAAACTTTCTTACACACTCCCTATTAAAGGTGTCATCGATCCCATACCCCCATGCATCATAAAAGCAAACTCAGGACGTAAACATTGCAAAAAAAAATTAAATCTTTCGAGTTAGAAAAATCGGACTAGGGCTGAAAGGCAGGTGGTATGACCCTTTTCGACGTGTATGGATAAAGATATACATATGAACATTTTGTGTTTTGCAATAAAAGTGATAAACGAGCATTTATCGTCATAGTATAAACGAGTAACGAGTGATTTTTTTTCCCGCGCTTGAATTTTTGGAGTTTCAAACGGAGAATGAAAATTATCATCATTTAGTCAATATCCATGCCCCCAAAAGATGAATATTTTATTTTTATATCTTTTATGCGAGTCTACAATTTTTATTTTTATTCTGATGAAAACTAGCGCATCCGTTTTTTATACAAGAATGATATGTAGAATATAATTTCAATTTTTTTGGAGTAAGAAAAAGGAATAAAATATCAATAAATATTTAATGTTATTTAATGTTCTTTTAAATATCTAATGTTCTTTCTGTATTAAAACTCAAAAAATTTAATTAAAGTAGTTTGGTTTATGCCAGATTTGTTCTCTAATTTTTGAAATTTTTGAAATTTAGTTTGACACATTAGATACATAATGAAAAAATATATAATAATATGAAATGTATTAACTTGTAACAAAGTTTTTAAATTATGATGAAATAAAGACAAATTTGATTGCTTCATCAATCTATTCTATTCCATGCTTTTTCCTGCTTTGATATTAATTTTTAAAAATTGCTTTAAATGAACATTAATTCCGAAATAAGGTTTTTGTTTTTATTTTGTAGTTATTTAGTTTTAAGTCTCAGGTGCAATTATTTGTAGTTAATTAATTCCATTAAATCAGTATTTTTTTCCAATTTTATAAAATAATTAGATGAAATTTTACACATTGCATTCAATAAAAACACATTCCTAAGAAATAGCTTTACAGTAAAAAAAACTAGTAATCAAGATTAGCAAGCTAATTGCTTAGTTCGAATATAATAATAAATCTAAATACAAGCAAGCAAAGAGAATCTTTAATGTTGCCAGTTCATATTTATTTTATTCCATAATTCAGATGCAATATCACAAATTGTAATTGTGATATTATTTTCTCCATATATATATTTTTCGTCTCTCTACCACTTTCTTAATCGTTACAAATTCTACTTTTCACGATTTATTTTCTTCCGTCTGAAAGTTTCAAAATATACATTTTTAAGCGCGTTTCATCACTAATAGATGCAATTTAAACACGTGTTTTATCTGTGAGCGTATCAGAGTCTTGCTTTTCACTACATGTGACTTTTAGTCACGTGAGCGAAAATCTCCTCATGCTTCACGCTTCCTTTGTTTATAGCTTTACGTTTGGCAAGTAATAGGAAATGCCTGTATCATTGAAGGTCCCTATCAGTTTTTTGCTAATGGAAAGGATAAATCACGGAGACGCATGTAACAGGTTAATGAAAGTATGCAAAGTTTCAGTAGGGAAAAAAAATGTATCATTATGTCGCAATATGTTTCAAAACAGGCATTTCCATTTGCGAATGATCTGGAATAAAGAGATATAGACCAAGGTCTTACTTGTTTCTATGTGAATAATTAAATGTAGATGTTCCGGAAATTCCAGTGGAATTGATTCATTATTTTATATAAATAATAGAAGAATCTAGAGAAATAAAACTGATATATGTGCCAATTCCGATTATCAGCAATAGGACACTTTAAATTGCAATTCTCATTCCTAAGTCCGATCACATACTTAAGTATTAGAATCTTGAAAAGCCTAACAGAGTTTTTATCCGATTTTTCTTACTATCTCTAGAAAATGAACCGAATTATCAAAAAACCTAACAAAATATGAAAGTTATATTATTTTTAGTGTTGGGTTTATCATTTAAAACAAGTTACTGTGCTTGGGTCTGGCTATTCAACAAGATAAGAAGAGAAAAAAGTAATTTTTATAACTCTGTCTGAAATCTGAAAGAGAGAAAAAGTAATTTTTTAGAACACTATCTGAAATTTTGGTACAAAATTTTTACAATTTTTTTTGTTTGGTGAATTCGACTAGATAGAAAAGTATATACAATCGTCTTATTCGTTTTATAATTATTTTTTTGCTTTTCGACAAATCTGTAATTTTCACAAAGTACTTAAGTAACATTATGGTTTTTATCACGTATTCTCTCCCCAGTAAAAAATTCTTTGGAATAATTTTTTTTAAAGTAAATATTTTTTCCTAATTTATCTTTTATAAAAAATGTAAACTTGGGAACTCATTGTTAGAAACAAATGACAATATTTGGGGAAAATCACTTTTAGTAGATTTAAGCTATGTGAACGTTCGCGTCCAATTTTACTGACTTTATCACAATCTATAACTCTTTTTATTAAAATTTTTGTATCTCATAGATTAATTGCCTTTTGCTTAAATGTAAAAATACTGCATTTTTGCTTTTCCATCCTTCTTTTACAGTCCAATATTTGGGAACAAAGAAAATTACATATTTTGAATGTCCAATCAACCACATCAAAGATATAAGATTGTCATTCTGTATTTTTTACTTAACATTAACTAATTTGAAGTAGAATCGTGTAAATTAAATGAAAGCAGAGATTTAGGTAAGAAAAAATTACACAGAAAATTTTCTCAATTGCGGAGAATGCAGACAGTCTCTATTTTGCCTATTTTATAATCCCATCCTTCTTCCCTACATAGTATATTTTATTATCCAATTATAAATTTTATTTTGATTTCGCGAAAAATAAATTGTAGGAATATTTTTTTCACTAATTTAAAACACCAAATATATATCTTAAACAACTGATACTATTAGTATTTTTTTTTAATTTTTTAGATAATGCAGAAATTATTTTGTGCGATAATATTTTCAGACATTATCGTTAAAAATTTTGCTTAGTTGTTTTCATTCCAACATTGGCAGGAGGTCAATTTGGAAAATATGTAAGTTAAAAAGTCAATTTCTGAATTATATCGATGACGCCTACCTTCTCAGATTTGTAAGAACTCTGTAATTTGCTGTTGTTAACTGTTCCATAAACCCACTTTTTAAAAGAATGCTGGAAACTGATAAAACATTTATTTTTCTACTGCCAGGCAATACGGTTTGAAATTATTCCTCATTACTGATATTTATCATCACATTGAAAAGCTTATTATCATGCATATAATTGCAAACAAAAATTTCTTCTTTTTTTCTCTGTATTATCCTACTTCTCTGGTGTATTTTAAATGCTCACTATCTCAGATTTCTACTTAGCGAATGTTAATATCGAAATTTCAATATAATAATTGCAACCACTTAAATTTGTTATACGCCTCTCTAATTTTTAAATTAAAATATCTCAGCTAATTTTGTAGATAGAAGATTAATATTTGTAATAGAATATAGGAAAAATAATTATTAACCAGCATCATGATGATGGTATTAATTTTTCTAGCACTTTGGGTGCCATATGAAAATTCAGTTTTTTTTAATTAACTTCCATAAAAATCAAATTTTTCTTAAACAGGAGTTATTTAACCAAATTCTGCAACTAGATATATATCTCTAGTTGCAATATGCAGGAAAATGAGCTCTTACTTTTTCTTTTTCGGATATCCCGCATATATTAAAATTGACAAAAAATTATATAAATTATTGAACACAGGTAAATATTAACAACAGAACGGTAACTCTTATTAAGGCAATATCATACTAATTATACATCATAAAATGTCCCTCATCATTATTCACAAAAATAAATTCAATCATTTGGCACCACTATAAAAATCTGCATCTGAATATATTTCCAGTAACTTTTCCAGTTTCTTCTTTAATTCAAAAGCAAGTAAAAACATCTGTAGATACATAGAAGCTTTTAGAAGTTCTGTATATTTCAAAAAGTGTAATACAATTTTATAGAATTAAAATGCCCAAATAGCTAATCATTGAAAGAAATTCAAGGTCAAATAATACGCGTGTCAAGAAAAGAAAAAAGATATGGTAATTATAACTTAGCTTAAGTGATAATATAAAAGCACTTTATGATAGCAAATGCCCCAGATTTCTAACTTTAATCCAGATAAGAACAAACAGAAATGATTCCCCCAAAACTTTCTTGCATACTCTCTAATAAAGGTTATCCAATGAGCGATTTGCATGGCATGGTCATACTAAAAGTAAACACAATATGAGCATTTAGAATGAATTTAGTATTTTTACGGAATTAATCGAGTGATTTTTCACAATTGTTTTGGTCATCAATTCCTAGCATGCGATCAAAAGTATCTAAAAATCAAATTGGGATTTCAACTCTCGAATTCAGACCCGAATAAAGCAAACATTTGGCATAAAATTAAAGTCGCCAAATTGCATAAAACTCGATGAATTTAAATCCTTATGTTTTTGAGTTATCGTTTTTACATGTCTTGGAAAGCATAGATATACTGTCGGTCAGCCCTTTGTTTAAATATGGTCTCAAAATTTAACAAATGTCTGTAGTATAGACATATTGTTATAGACATAGATGAAGTTATAGACATATAGCATAGAGATTTGTTACTATGTCTATAGATGTTAAATACGTATATCAAATTTTATATATCTATTGCTCTTCATCTTGTAATTATCTCTTCGATTTGTATCCGAATATCCTGACAAACAGACTTCCTCTAAAGAAATTTTCTGAAAATTTGATAAAAATCCATAAATTTACTGTAAAAATGGTATACCAAATTTCATCACTCTAACTCGCAGAATTTTTTAGTTATCTTTGTCACAGAAAAAGAGACATGCATTTTCCAAAAATATATTTTCGAATTCATAGAGTTCTAAAACTTGAAAATTCATCGAAATCTTGAGTTTAAAGTTTTTGACGATTATTATACTTTTTCTACTCTACGTATAAAAAAAAGTAAAAAAAAAAAAAAAAAAAAACTCTCAGTCAAATTTATGTCATAACGAAATTAAATAATTCCAAACTTTAAACAATTTAAATTGAAAATAAAATTAATTTATGTGTCAACGCTAACACCAGTATAGAATCAATGTTTAAAATTTCTTCAGATAAAACTTGCTTGAATGCAGTTATACAGGGTGATCAAGAAATAACAAGTGGTGTTCGGAGCCCTGTAGAGTGTTATGTGCCGGATGAGTATAGAAAATTTGACCACCATACACATAGAGTATACGGTTTCGATTTAGCAAGAAAAGAAAATTCGTACCAAGAAACGCTGATAAGGGGAATCCTAGTGCAGCAAGAGCATAATGAGAGGAAAAAGAATACATAACTGCCAATGGAAACAGTAAATAATAACACACCAAATACCAATGTAAAACATTTATTATAAAAATTTACAAATTTGGTTCAAAGTGACAACCAGCCTGATGTTCCAATAATTAATTGCATGCGATACACGATATTCAACATTCGCTCACAGCATATCGGCATTCATTCACCTGATATGTAACGTTATTTGTTCTTTAAAGCAGGAATGTTAGGAGCATGGTCTTGATGCACAATGGCTTTCAAGTAGCCCCACAATAAGTAATCGTCGTTAGCCTGATTGCACTCTAAAAATTCGTATTATAAATCTTTCTACCATTCTGCGTAAGTTAGTTATGGTCATCGGTCCTGTACATAACTACTTTGACCATTGGTTTTCACGAAAAACGGCAGTAGCATTTCCATGCCGCTGATAAAACAACTTGAGTGGCAAGTTCACGTAGTGACAACCCCATCTATGATAGAATTCTTGCAGAATGACTTGAATTCCGGAAACGCTTCCCTTTATAATCGATACCATGCTACAAAGTAGCCGTATATCTAAATTACATAATGAAGTTTTCGATCGCAGTGCCAGAATTTCCCCTATCGGCATTTTATATATACTAATTTTTTTCTTTGACAAATCGGAACCGCATACTTTAATGTGTATGATGGCCAAATTTTATTATATTTCATTCTGTATATAACAAGCCACAGTACTCTGAACACCTCTTGTTATTTCTTGATCATTCAGTACTTTGGAAAACAAACTTCGAAATAAATTTCAAGTAAAATTATTTTAAAAAACATTGAAGGAATACAATAATAATTCATCATTTTTGCAAAAATAAATTCTTCTTCGTTTTTCACTCATTTTTATAACGTTTCGGATTTATAAATCTTTAGATAGAAAAATAAAACCAGATAGTAACTAAGATGTAAAGGAATCTATTTTCTTTTCCCTCGCAGCTTGCCTAGAAGAATTTTTTTTCTTTTTATTTGAATTTGCATTTTCTTCTCAGATCTGATTCATTAATTAAGTAGTTATTCCCTCTTCCATTTAAAGGTGCAACGGATTCCATTTGAAATGCTTTTTATTGAAACGCTAAAGAAAAACCATTCAATAAAACTAAATTGATTCATAATGTTCTAATTAATATTCAGTTAATCAGCATTTCAAACAAATGCGAAGGATTTTTATTATTAACTGCTATCAGCTTGCACACAAATTATTAAAAAAATAATTATTAATACTTAAGAAATAGGTATAAAGTTAATTTACTCATTTTTATAATAAATATTTCATTTTGCTATTTCATTATTATTTTTGATATTAAAGAGTGATGCTTTAGAATTATCTTATAATTTAAGTTGAATTAAAAGCTTTAAATTTGCAATCATTAAAAATTCTTATAAAATTTGTAATTAAATATTTCTTTCAATTGTATATAGTTTCCAGATAGTCCCGTGAAAAATACATAGGCAGTGCTTTAACGTAGATTTGTGTGCTATTTTGAGATTGTTAAATAAAAGCTTCTTATGTATTATCAAGTATAATATAAAGATTATAGAAATGAGTGCATATTCAATTAAAAGAAAAATTAAAGTTCAAAGTAGAAATTTCTAAATCCAGCTTAAAAGATACCAATATATAAACAAATTTAACAAAACGACAAATGATAATTGTATTGATAGAGTTTAATAGATAGAAGAAATTTAATCGAATAAGAATTTCATAAAACAAATGCATAAAACCATACTTACGAAGAAATAGGGACACATAAAAATATATAAAGTTAGTATGCACAAAATATTGTTCAAGAAAAAAAAAGGATATAAGTAAATAAACAAGAAGTTAACTCTTAAAATAACAGGAGAGAAATAATGCCACCATTTATACATATATATGGTGGACGATATAAAAGACTATTTCATCTGGACAAAAGTAGAATTCGGCGGTTTTCCAAACCCGATTTTTAAAAACTTGTTTTTTAAAGCAAATTTTTCACATTCGAAAATCGGTTTTTAAAGTCGAAAAACCGGTTTTGAGAAACGCCTAAATATTCCGATTCTTCCAATAAAAAATCGGTTGATCAAGCAACTGAGGCCTTAATTAGTAAGTTAATGGAAAGATATTGTCTGGAATATTTCCAAATTCTTATATGAAAACCGATTCTGATGAAGAGCAAATCGAAAAAAGTACTCGTCAGAGGAATGCTTTATAAAAAGAAGCCATGAAAAATCAATTCATAGAATCCTTGTAGGTCTTGAAGAAAAATTTACAAATCCAAATATACTGAAAGATGAATTTTTATTATTTGAGGCACCGTATAAAAGAACAAAAATATTATATTTGTTATTTGGTACCAAGAAATCTATAAAACCAAGCTCCGTAGCTAGTGAACGATTATTTTCAATATCAAGCAAGATTGTGTAGAAAATAAGAAAAAGTCACCGTTCAGACATTATTTAATGTTTTTAAAATCCTATTTTCTTAAAATAAATTAAAAATTGAGAACAATATAAATATTATTAAAACTTCTTTTTTTGAAATATGAAATTCGAAAACAGGCTTTTTTTTTATAAAACTTAGTCAAAAATAAAGAAACGGGGCAAAAAATTAAAGAATAGAAAGGGGCGGATATTTACATTGCATAGATTGTTAAAGATCAAACAAGTAAAGTGATAAATCCTTTTAGAAATATTTCCCTAAGCAGTAATTTGATTTATTAGAAATTTTGTGGGCAAATGCAACATGGGGCGAAATACAATGCCCCTATCCCAAATTCTCCACACTTGTTAGCAATGTCTATTCATAGAACAAAGGCCGCTCGCTGGTTTATCTCTGATGTTTTGAGTCGTGCGGACATTAGCAAATTCCTTCCTTTAATTATATAAATTCAAAATATCTCCTGACTGTACCTTTGCATAATGAACAGAAATTGTGGGGCTGAATAGTCTTGTTCGTTGGGTGTAGGAATCGAAACTCTTGATTTGTGAGTGCGAACCATGTTGACCAAAGACCTTCCTTGTACATGGTGACTGGCTCAAGTATAAATCCGTCTTGGACAGAAAGGCCTCCAAATCGACACAATACTACTGGATGTTCTGGATCAGAGAAGATCGTTCTCTGATTAACGTCTAAATTACGATCTGCGACTGAAATATATGAATGAAGTCCGTCCCGCGAGAATGGCTGTGACGCGGGAGTAATTAAGATGTAGTCTTGGCCCTAGATGAAAAAGACTTAGTCTTGATAAAAGAGACGTTAAAACTCGGACTTGAACTGAAACTGTAATAAGCAACAACAACAGAAAATTTTTAGTTAACTCCTGGCTTCTTTCTTCAAAGAACACTTTACATCACACACACATAATCCTAACAATAAAATAAATTACACAAATTTTAAATTTATTTTATAAGATAAAAAAATATAGGCAACTGCATAAAATACAAGTAATAAACTCAAATTAAATAATATATTCATTAAAGTAAACAAATCCATATATTGCATAATTATTTTGAAAGATGAAAAAAAAGACATTTTTAAATAAATATTCGCTAATTCAATCTCAGCCATTTATAGACATTTAATTTTAATTGTTTATCGATTTATTTATTGTTGCCTATATGTTCCTGTTTTAAATAAGTTTTTCTATGTTAATATTCTTCTAAATACTTTATTAGTTGCCCTTTGTGGTGCCTTTTTACGTGAGTTATTTATGGGTGAAAGCAGTTGTAATTTCAGGTAACACGCACACTGAAATATCAAAACAAAATGAAAACGATTAGAATAAGAGAAAGACAAACATCAAATTCATTAAAATTTGGACAGTTATTTTTATTAGTTATTTAACTTTTATTCGTTCAAGACTATATATATATATATATATATATATATCCGAAATTATTATTAGCAATAAATAAATAAAAAAAATAAACTTATGCCAAAATATTGCGAATATTTAAAGTTAAAAAAATTAAATAACTTGATGAATATAAAACAACAAAAAGAATTTATAAGCTTTAAATTTAAACACTTCATCATTTAAATAGTCTTATAAGTTTGTACTTAGATCAAAAATAGGTGCAAAACCTATATTTTTCCAAATATGATATTCGTCTCTAAAAACGTGATACTCGAAATCGATATACCTTATCAGGCTTCTAGAAAAACAAAATGTAATATCCACAAAGTATTTCCAAGGTCAAAAGAAAATACTTATGAGTAAAATAACGATATATTATCATTAGCAATCCATCTTCTTCTTTATTTTTTTAAATAGAGCCGAGCTATTTCAAAGTGCAGTTGAAGTGAATAATGTTTCATCACTGTAAAACACATCCTGACTTTATGAACCATTATATAAAACATTCGTGTTTTTAAACATTTAAAATCTGAAAGAAATATTCTAGAAAATATGTTTCTGATGTATTTTCGGAGTGCAAAATATTTTTTAATTGATTTCTCTATAATGTTATGTAATGAAACATGCTCTTAATAAATAATGTTGATTAATTTTTTTAGAACTTATTTTGTAAATATTTAAAATTTAAGCAAAATATTTCAAAAAAATATTGCAAATATTAATATGAAGAGCATTCTTTCGAGATAAGTTTCTTCAATAATAGAATACCTTTTTTAAAGCATACTTCCAGATAATCGTAGGAAATGAACGGATAATCTTAGAAATTTATTCATTAAAAATAATTTGGCGATTTTAAAAAAAATGAAGATGTTATATCAATAAAACATAAAAAAAGTATTTTATATCCGTTTATTTTAAAACTTCATTAAAATTTTGCAGAGCACAGAATGACGAAATATTTAGAATATCAATACATGGAGAATAATTCATTATATTTACAATAATTTCTTTAGAATCATTTCTTCCATAAAATATTTAGAATAATTTCTGTATACGGAGTTTTCATTTAGTATGCAAAATTAAATGAGAGAAAAATGTCCATTTTTAAAAATGATTTTCAGAAGTTTTATTTCTAAATAGTTTAATTTGATATTTTATTTCTCATCATAAATATTATATAAAAAATAAAAACTTTATCTATATTAACATCGGTTTTTTTATCAATGATCTGGTTCTGTTTTAATTCGATTTCAATTCTTAACTTATTTATTTAATGTAATGTGCAAACATTACCCATGTATTAAGATTTTATTGCTACTGTCACATTGTCTCAGTTCTCCAACGAAATTAATTTAAATTTTAAAAAGCAATATTTCAGAAAAGAAAACTAAGAAAGTAGGGAAAGCACACTTTTTCTACCTAAAATTAATTCCAAATACTTGCTTTAGTGGCGCAATCCTTACACGTCTGATGGCAATACTAGACCTTTTTGAGTTTTGATTTTAGTTCCGAGAACGATCGCATTCCTGTCTTCATTTCAAAGAAACCTCATAAATATACAAGTTTTTATTATTTATTATTTTACTGCGGCTTTCAAAGAATTAATTACTCTTTCACTTTGCAGGTTTTGTAGCTCTAGATTATCCTTAACCTTTTGTTTCCTTAAGGTATCCGACTACGTTAAAAACACTGGTTATCGACTACATTGGCGAATTTTTTAAAATTGTTATTTCTTGTATTTAAGGTTTTTCTCTTTCCAAAACAGTTTATCTTTTTCGGATAAGGAAGACTTAACCTACCATCCAGGGTCACATATTTTTTCAGTTAAAAATTGATCTTAACTTCAATTTTCATTAAAATTCTCCACCGTTAGCATGATATCTCAAAAACTAATTGAGGTATTTACGTAAAAATTTCAGCGTGTGTTTTAAATCATATTGGCAATGAAATGAATCATCAGTTTTATTGTTGATGAAATACGTTTTCATTTATAGGGATTTTCAGAAAAATTAAATTGTGAATTTAGGGAAAAGTGTGTGCATGTGTGCGTATATTTTTAGATATAACTTCTTTGCATCTAAAACTTTTTCTTCAATTTTTGTTCATTTTTCATCGTTATATTCTATAACTTGAGTAAAAAAAACGGATGGCTGCATTACAATTTTGTGTAGAATGTTAACTGCTTTAGTTAAATTTCATTAAAATTTACTACACATTTTCCTATTTCTCAAAATATATTATATTTTCAAATAACTTTGTTGCATTTCTAGCATTTTGCATTATAAATGACATCTTAAAACCCTGGTTTTAAATAGTTTTTTTTAATCCAATCTTTAAATTTTTTTCCTTCGAAAGTAGTTGAACGACTTAACTTTTCTCCTAGCCGTGTGAAATTTTATACAGTAAATTAAAAACTATTTTTAAGAAAATTCAAATTCGTTTTATTAGGTAAGCATTTTAGGTTCAAAAAGTAAGAATTAGGTTTTAAATCGTCTGCTACTATGATAATTTTTATCTTAATAATCTTATAATTCTGGTTTTTTTTGTTTTGTTTTTTCTTCTGAGAATTTTACATTCTTAGTTTATTGTAGAATAATTATTCAAAATCATTTATTCAGAATTTTTATTTTCGAAGAACAAACAAAATTACCTCTATTGATTCAATTATTTCCAATAATATAATTATTTGAGTTTCAATTGATTAATGAAAATATTTTCATTTAAACTAATAAAATAAAAATAAATTATTAGTTAAAATTGCAATGGATGCTTAATTATATATCTATAATCTCTTTCAATTGTATAAAATAACTAAATGAATTCTCAAATATCAATAAATGGACAGAATATTAAATTTTTTTCCTAACTGCACGATGTCTTAAGCTGTAATAAGTCATTTGGCTCTTATTCTTTTCATGTGATGCGTAATGGATTCCTAAACTATATTGTCTCTGCTCATTTGCAGAATAGTATCAATTCCCTACATTACTCGGCATCCAGAAAAATCACCTTATTCATTTGATATTACTAAATGCTATTGTAGAATTTGATACAAAATGATTATTAATTTTTAAAATTAAATTGCTGCATAAATTTATATTTCTTAATTCATTTTCATAATTTTAATGAAATAAGAAAGTGAAATAACTCTTATGTAAATTCCAAACTATTAGTATTTCTTTCTGTCTCTGCTGTCAGAAAAGCTTATATCCGATCCCATAAATTTTCATCTTGCATTAATATCAATTACGCTCAGCTGGAAAAGTTAAAATGCTTTCTAAAAGACAGTCGATCAAGTTTCACCGTGGAGACAGTTTTTGGGTCAGTAATTTAAGTAAGAGGAGATAAGGGCTTATTACAAGCATGAGTTGAATTACAGATTAAAAGTAAAATTGAGCATTTGAATAAATTTTCATCGATTCTTTATTCGATTCCAAAATGCTTTACAATTTATGACTTTCATTATAAAAGTAATTTAATTGCTAAAGTATTATCAATTTTCAAATCAATCATTTTTTGAATTTTATGTGTTTATATTCTTCTTACTGCAGACTAAAGTTTAAAACATCTTAGAAAAACATATCTTTTTCATTAAAACAATAATAATATTTGAAAAACAATTCAAACAGATGAATTGGTGGACCAAGTTTTTCAGTTTCTTACTCGTGTACTTAATAAAAAGAAAGTATAGAAATTGTCAAAAAAAAAAAAAAATTCAAAATTTGACGAATCTTTATATTTTAGAAATACCTGAGTTCAAAATACATTTTTTATCGTACTTTAATATCATTTCAGATGATAAGCGTGTACAGAATAGAAGTTACTTTCAGTTTCTCTAAACTGTTTGCCAAGAGCGACTAGTTTATAAGATTCAATGCACTAAATGAAAATTAAGTAAATATATTCAAACACATCAGGTATCCTTAAAGTTCAAATTTCAAATGAAATTTTTAAAATGCACATAGGACATAAATCTACTTAAATAAAAACAAAATCTCATCCTGAGCTTTTAAGTTACTTTTCATGAGTAAGAAAATTATTTTTACGTAACTTTCCTTAAATTTGCAAACATAAAATTTTCTAAACGATCTAATTCCTTTATCTGTTGCTGTCTTGAAATTCTGTACAATTGTATTTTTTTAACTTACAATATATTTTAAAACTCAAGATTGCTTAGAATATTGGGTCAAGTATTTTGAGAGGAAAATTTTTAATGAACTCAGATTTCTGATAATGAATTATAAATTTAAGATTAAAGCTAGAAAATAATGAAATGAAAAAAAGAAAATTTTATAAGGTTATTTTGTTAGGAAATTTAAAAAAATCATTAATATTTCCTTTTATTTTATGAAATGCTTAGGAACACGATTCAAAAAGTAAAAGTGGAAAAAATAACCTAAAGTAAATATTAGAAGAAAGAAAACACTGAAACATTCATTAAAAATTGAACTATTAATGAAAATCCATTTTTCTTGCAGAAATTTTATCAGTCGTTTATGTTTATACATTACTATTTCACAAAGAAATAAAATAAATTCAAATCACTAATCTGAAACATTCTAATATGATAATGGTTTATGACAAACTAAAATGAGTCATATTAATAAATAAAACGGCGTGTTATTTATTAAAAAGTGATTTCTATTTTTAACAACGATAAAAAAAATATACATGCAAAAGCATGCACACGCACTAGTATAAATTCAATAAATAAAACCATAAAAATTATAAAAAAATAAGTTGTAAAATAAAATTTAAAATATTTTTTAAGTCAATCTAAACTAAAGAAACGTTTCTAGTGAATTATCTGGCATGTTTAGCTTTCAAATTTAAAGTGACATAAAATCGATAATGTATCATCATTTGCTTCAAAGTTATCGAGGAAAGCTATAAAATTTTGATTAATTTTTAATTTTATATTTAAGAGAAGTTATGAAACCATTTCATTAGTCAATACTTGTTCCTCGAGGAGAAAGTCTGCAGATAAAATTTCATAGTTCTATGTCTAACCAAAAACATTTTGCACGATTTACAATTATTCATGTCACATTGTGCTTTCTGTAAATAGAATACCTACTTATAAACATATCAATATTGATACTTTCATCACAACTTTTATATTTTCAAAAATTAAGATGATTTAGTGCTCTAACGGGCCAAATAAAATATAAACAGCTATATTCTGCTAAAATAAAACGTAAAATCAACTATAGGTGCAGTTTTTGAGATGGTTCGTATGTGTCCAACTGGGTGAAAAGTGAAACTTTACCTTATGAGACTCAACTTTTCAACAGAAAAAAGTTGAGTCTTTAGATTTTTTTATTTATTTTGAAACAATTTTGTTGCAAATAAACTCTTACTAATTACGTATTTAACATTATGCATAAGATTTATAAGTATGATACAATGCAAAAATAATTTTGAAAAGTACAACTTTACTCACAGTTGTCGTTCAGTTTTCTTTATTATTAAGATGTAGTAGAAATTACAGTAACATTTGGATATAATCCATCCAGAAAACCCACCAGGACATGCACTTCAATATATTCCCCATTTACTTATATCTTGGATGATTTAAAAACATTAGAGGTACATATATGTCCTGCTGTATGGCTTTGTTTTAATTCGCAGATTTTTAATAAAATAATATTTTGGCGTTTCAATTCTCTAGCTAAAAGGTGCTTTTTAAAACATCTTTTTATTATTTTAATTTCCACTGATTTCGAGTATTTTTTAATATTTATTAATTTACTTTGGCAAAAGTAAAGGATTGAGAAATGAAACTGACAAATTTTGCAACAAAAAGAACTCAGAATAAACTGAGTTCCAGAAATTTTATTTGTTTAGTATATTTTATTTCAAAAAACTCAAAAATTCACAACTTGATAGAAATATCTAACCAATACGGGCTGACATACACAATGCATAGCAATACTAACCTGACCTTAATTATGCAACTACTGTATAAATAGAAACAGGGTGCAAATGAAATAATAATTCCCATTAAAATTATTTCCTTTATTTCAAAATGATTTATGCTTTCGCTTCAAGGCGGAAGCGATGCGCATCGTGTTTCATAAATGTTTGGTAAAGGATATTTTTTTTCCATTCTCAAAACAATGGAATGATTAAGCGTAATGGCTGGATTTTACATTCTGGAATAATTATTTGAAGACCTAGAATGTATTTTATTTTATTGTTAGAACCATAAATTATATTTATATAATTATATTGATTTCACATTCTTCTTTCATCTGGATTCTTATCCATAGTTTTTTTCTTTTATTGTTCAATTTCAGTAAAATATATATTTTTTCTTATTTAATTTAAATTAAAATATCCATAAAAGATGTAATGTAGATTACTAAACTGAATTAAAAAAAGCCACATTAAATGTGTGCCTGCTAAAATATTTAACACTGAATGTATTAGATTTTGAAATTTATCATTCACTAGATAGTGAGCTTATCAATTATATACGACAATACACTCCTGAGTATCCGGTTTCTGTACTGTCCGGCCTAGTTCCCTTTTAGCATAATTAAATAAGGAAGACATTGGCAACATTGACAAAGCATTGAAAGCGCACATCCGCTGCGATTATCTTATGTGGCATGTACAAAATACATTGTGGCAATAATAGAGCAGCGTTCTGCTCATTATTCATTGTTTCGTCAGTGTGTACTGGACGTAAACTGCTGCCGCTGTTCTTGATTATATGTATGTAATCATTTATTAATGCAAAATAAAGTTTCAAGTCAAATTTCTTAAGATCTCGGCCCACGACTTACGTTAATATTTTGCGAATGTTTCCTGCATTTAAATTGACCATTACAGAATTTATTTCAAAAGGTGAGTAGTATCTACTTAGTAAGTAGTATTTAGTGAGTAGTAAGTAGTATCTACTTCAACTTTTTCTTTAGCAAATATTTGAAATGCGCAGTGCAGCATATAATCTATCAGTACAGAGCTTTCTATTTTAATTCGATACATAACTGACAGTTGCTTCTGTGATTCAACAGTCCGCAATCGAGTTCACATTTTACTTGGCTTGAAATAAATGGAAACTTAGTACTCAATAAGTGAGAAAATATATATTACATCGGTGAGGTTTGGTATAAAAATTATGTCTTCTGGTATAGGCAGGCAAAGAAATGAGCTCACAGAACACTGACCTATTTGAGTTTTTTTTTTTTATCCGGCCTGCTCTTCAGCCACATTTAGCCTGATACTCGAGGATTATAATGTATTTTTTAAGTGGATAATCATTTGCTAGACTTTTAGAATTATAGTTCTAATCAATTTTGCTTATTTCTGAACATTTTTTTCCCTTTTAAATTCAAAGATGAAATTTTGTAAACTTTGTTTCAACTATATCATAGTGTTTCTATAAAAGGTAATATGTGTTTTTTGATTAGAATTTAAATAATAAAATTATTTTAGAAGGTACCTGTAAATTTTACAGTATCAGTTTTGATTAATTCAGAATTCGAAGAAAAAGCACAAGAAATTATATCATTAAATTGCATTCAAATCATTGGAAGCAAGATTTTTTAAAGTATTTTTAGCATTGTAAGAGTAATAATAACCCATTGAAATATTCTCTTGCACTATTTTTCCTCCTTTCCTTCTTTGACAACTATGTCTCTGTCTGTATTTTGTCTTTTTTCCTTGCAAGAAATCAAAACATCAAACATAAGTTTAGTTTGAATGTTTCCTCAAATACTAAGTGAGCCTTTATTAAAAGAAGGCAAAATTCATTGTATATTGGAATTTTTTTTGTCTCTTATTGATACATATATCACATATTGATAATTTTTTCCTAAACTAAATGCAATAATGGAGTTTTTAATTCACATGTAGCTCATCTTTACTCCCTAAAAAATTTATTTTGAGCCTATTAAAGGAAAAATATTGGAATATTCAGCTTTCTCATATACTTCATGATTACTGCGGTTTTCAGAAAGTAAAAGTTTTTTTAATACATTTTAGTGATAATTCGGCAACAATTTTTTTAAAAGTGTAAACAGATTTTTAACCCTCCAAGCGGCGGAGACGTCTTTTTCTGGAAGGCACAAACCCTCCGAAACTGGCGTAACCGTGTTTTTTCGTTCTGTTCAGTTGTTTCCGAGACGGGCGCAAACGGTTTTTTCCTACTTTCAATTGAAGCGTCGAAAAGGGCGAAGACGTGTTTTTTCTTCTGCGCCGTTCCCCTTCGTTAATGACCTTCTTGTCAGTGATAGATTACTTTACGATAACCCCCTAAAGAGAACCGAGTAGAAGCACTTAGCGCTCATAAAAGAATTCCTTTTCGTTAAATGATTTAAGTAGGAAGTATATTTCATGTGGTTTTTAGAAACTTATGAGAAAAAAAATCTTCTCACTAAATTTTACTTACCAAAATAATAACTTACGAACACATTCCTTAGTAAAGCAAAATATTTCTAAATAGATTTTTACGTAAAATGTTGCTATTAAACAATTTTAAAATACGTCTAACGCCTTCAAAAGAATGACAAAAATAAAAATAATTTAAATAATTTATTTTATATATTTATTTAACTACTTTGCCTCAAAATTCATGACATGAATACGTTGACAAATTTTCAGTTAAGAAATAAAGACTGTCTGTTAAAATTTGATTTTTGATGTAAAAATGTTTCAATTTTCTTTTTCATTTATTTAAAAATACGGCATAAAGACTTGCAAGGAATTTCATGTTTTAATTTAATTATTTGTGTTTAAATAAATTTATTTTTTGTGTTTTATTTTATTTAATTCGCAGTAATGTAAATTTATATTATAGGTTCCGAATCAAAAGTTATAATATATTTATAATAGCCATATTGTAAAATTCTTTTTTTGTTTTTTTTTTTTTTGTAAATCGCGAGAAACGATAATCACAAAAAAATTAATTAGAAAACAGCTAGAAAACAAAATAAACAAAAAATTAATATAAACAGCTGGTCCTGGATTTATAAAATTTGGTACATAATTACTTCCTGACCAATAGATAATCACTAATTAGAATCTTTTTTAAATTTCTTATTTCTTATTTATTAAATCTTAATTTAAATTTAATCAAGCAGAAAAGCTTATTGGCAATTGTTGTGTCACATTAAAATTCAAAAGATTAACTTTCCTTAGACAAAATTTTCGTTTTCGGGACAATTTTTATTCAGGTTTTAAAAACAATTCAGAATTTTAGAAGTAATTTGTAACAATTCTTTTTTATAGAAATGAAATTGAAATCAATTTTGTTATTTTACCGTAACTTTCCGGCGTTACTTTCTTCACGTTGAGAAAAAATATCTGCTTTGTTTAAACAGTAACTTCAGTTAAAATTTTTAAGAACTTTTTAATGGCTTATTTGAATAACACGATGTAAGAATCTTTCACATGATATGCCATAATTGATGAAATCAAGAATAACGACATCATTAAGACTTTGATGATGAATGAATGAATATTTTAATGAGCACTTTAAAATATTTAGGAAACTATTTTTTAAATGTGACATATGAGATACTTTATATACATTGCAACTAATCCCAATTTGAAATAATAATTTTCTAAAACTATTTAAAAATGTTTCTACAATTTCAAATGATATCATACTAATAGTTTCAAAATATTTGCAAAGATTAAATTTTGAAAAGAAAAAAAATCTTGCGTTTTAATGACTCATTCTGGAGTGTCATGAAGAAATAGGAATCGTCAGCGCAATGAATATAATCAAATGAACATTAGCTTGAAAAGAGAAATAAAATGCTCAATGCAAATTAAGTTTTCACTACTTTATTGAATTTAATTTCGGATTTATACCTGATTCTGTTAGTGATTAATGTATATATTCTATACATTAATCACTATATTATTTCTGCATTCATTACGTTATTAATAAATCACTGAAATAAGCTGTAGATTTTTGAACAATATATAAATTAAACAAATATTATTTAAATATGAAAAACTTAGTCTCAAGAAGGCACTTTAATTTCTTCAAGATCAGATTCTTTGAATTAGAAAAACATTAAAAAAATTGTTTGAAGAATCAACCCAAAAATTTTAGTTGAATATTAGTAAAATTAATTTTGAAAGTTGCTTAGTTGCTACAAACATGCTCTTGTTATCATCTCCAATAGCCTTAATTCCGGTTTATATTCTGTTTTGCTTTGATATCATTTAGGAATATGACAAGTACGATATTACTTAATTCGGAACGTTCGATTCATACGCTTGCATATTCTGTAATTCAGAATTTTTAAAAAAATGTGCCTATTTGTTAACTCTGATATTTTCAAAGATAGATTCTAAAACGTATTGTGCTGAAGCGCTGAAAAGTGTTTTCTTGCCAAAAGTGATATTTGATTTAACAACAAAACTGTACTAAACTTGACAAATAACTTTTTATTCATAACAGGTAGAAATATATTAAATGATTTTTTTTAATTATATTTTTAAAAAATCACAATTTATTATTTTTTACAAAGGCGTTTTGATTTCATACAAATATTTAGATAACTAAGGCTATAAGACCTTTACATATAAAATAAATCACCGCTACTACTGTGAGTGAATTGCAATTAATATCGCTTCATATCTCACTAAAAACTGATTTCATCAATTGGAAATTTTCAAAAAAAAATTAGTGAAAAATTTCTTTTCTTTCAATATCTTTTGAAAATTGTCTTTCATTTTGAGTTAGAAACAAAAATATCCTATTAATATTAAATGCAAGAACACCTTAAGTGATATTTTCCAACATTTATATAAATTCCAAAAGCTTTAAAATGCAGCTTTGTAAAGTTTGTCAAAGAATTATCGAATCATATGCTTCTCTATGAAAGAGCAACGACATTAATTGGTGTGATGTTTTAATTAAGATGTAAATTTTTCACCTCTCAGTGAACAAGATATCTTAAATTACGTGTCTAAAAATAAATTTTTGGAAACACAAATTTTGAAAATTATATGCACTCGGAAAAAAGAATATTTATTCACATTAAATATTACTTATATTATATGCAGAAAAAATTTAAATGTGTAGCATGTCATCAGCATTTTTATGTTTCTAAATGCCTTTCTTCTTTTATATATATATACTTTTAAGAAAAAAAAACAATTAATAGCATAGTGTCTTTTGTAAAAATGTTGGAATAATACAGATATGAGATAGTCAATCTAATTATATAAAAAAAAATTAGTTCAGAAATATAAGACCTCTATGCAAAATATTTCTCCCTTTCAAAGATGTGAATTCATATCGCCGTTTAGTTCGAATTTACATATTGCTAACACGAAAAAAAAGTTGGTGAGTGAAGAATGGAGGGGAGGGAAGTGGTC
>JAPMOQ010030048.1:2846825-2900167 GCA_026543055.1 Argiope trifasciata
TTTAGGTTTGAATTTGATATTATTTAGGTTTGAATTTGATATTATTTGGGCTTGAGTTTGATATTTATTATTTGATATTCATAAGATTGTGGTGATATCTTAATAAGACATATAACATCTACGGGACATGAGCATGCTTTTGTCCAGTGGTATGTTACTGGCTTTCAGGTCCAAAGGTCCCAGGTTCTATTCCGAGAGCCAACATCACCTTCCTCAAGGTACTGAACAACACTGTAGAAATTTTAAACAATGTATATTTGTCTTTGTGTCATAAGCCTTTATTATTTTCTTCACTTTCTATCAGGAAATGCTTAAACATCTTGCAATCAAATAAAATTCCATTGACAGTTTATTATTAGTAATAACTATTTCTATTATTAAGAGAGAAATATAACATTTACAGGACTCTGTGAAAGAAACTTTTTATTACCATTCAAAAACGTGTTGCGTGCAAAATAACAGATGCATTAAAATCTCATTTATTCCTTCGTTCATCCTTTAAAAAAAAATGCGAAATAGCGAGCAGGAGCAAAATAATAATAAAAACAAGAATAAAGGCCCGAGTTGAATTTTTCCCCTCAAAGACTTTTACATTAGATACACAACAGAATTAATGATAGTAACACAGAAAACTAATTTTCATTATTAAGTAAGGAAACATTTATGGAAAAAAATTTAGTTCTAACTCAATTGATAGCTACTCAGATACTGAATTGACTTAAAGAATACTTTGTATTCCTTCCATGATAATAATGAGAATTTGTTATGTGGAAATGTAATTTTTTTCTGGTAATCAAAATTTTATAAAATTAAATTCCTTTAGCTTTAAGTGAAATGAGAAATGTTTAGCTGTTTCAAGCTGTGAAATTTTTTATGTGTAGAAATGAATTTTCATCTTTTTGTGCATTTATCATTGAATCCGTTTGGGAATATGATAACTCAAAAAAAAAAAAAAAAAAAAAAAAAGGTTAAATCTCTGAACTTTTATATGGTATAATCTTAACACAAAATTTGTAGATTTCAATCAAAATTTAGATGTCTAAGGGAATTTCTTCTGTCTGAATGCATTTAAGCACGATAATTAAAAAATTTAAACAGTAATGGCCTAAATTTGATATAAAGATTTGTCATCGAATTTTAGATAGCCATAAAGTTTTCACTAAATCTCTGATCTTGTGAGAAGAAATATTTTTGTCTGCAAAGTTGATTTTTTTAAAAAATGATTTAAGTATATAAAATATGTAAGCTATTTTGTGACCAAAGTTGTAATGGATGTAATCGAATTCATAAGAAATGAAAGTATCCAAACTGCATATTCAGTGTTTTTTCAATAATATAATAAGAAACACAGAATGCGTTATTCATCACAACCAAAAGTCGAAAGATGCCCTTTTTTCTACAGTTCAGGGCGAAGATATTTATTACAGTTCAAGGAAACTTTCTGGTATTAATACACTCTCGTTATATGTTTAAGAATCGTATTAGAAAACTAGGGAAATATAGAAAAGGGGTACTAAATTTCTTCTAAATGTGCGAAAAATTCAAGGGAAACATATTTTAGACTGCTTAAACGGTATTAGTTAAGGATAGATATTTTTAGAACAATTAACACAGTTGAGCTTCATTACAGCATTTTGCAATTCAGTTATTTTTATAGCACCTTGGTAGCTTTTTATTAAAAAGCATGATTCGTTTTGGGATAATTTCTTAAATTAATAAATGATAAACTTTAAAGTGCTATAATTCATTGATTTTTGGTTTATCACAACCATAAGATTAAATGATAGAAGTATTTTGTTCTTTAGATGTTAGAAGAATTTTTGTAAATATTTTTATAGCGTTTCTTTTATAAAATCTTGGGTTGATAAATTTTAACTTTATCATCATGACCACTAAATGAATCCTTATGGACTGCCTGAATCATACCATCCTTCCTTTTCTGGAGAAAAAATAAGAACTCTTAAGCTTCACCATACATTCTCTAAGAGGAAACATTCATTCTCCGCTCATTCTCTGTTCAAAGTCGTTGTTCTCCAACCCCAAATCGATGAACCGATCTCAAATTCTACATGAATGCTTATATATACAGCTTATGTGTGTGACTTAAATTCGTGTTATATAGAACAAATAACTAGTAAAAGTTCAAATCAATATTCGCATTATTGTTTGACAATTGGACTCTGCTATAGGAATAACAGAAAGGCTATCGAAATGGGCCTAGGAATATTTTTTTTTTTATCAATAGGAATCCGAGAAAAAAATATTAAAGATTTTTTACCGTTACAAATAGTATCATAATGAGAGTTTCAGAAACGATGTGAAAATTAAATTTGAAAAAGAATCTTGCATTTCAGAGATTGATTCTCAAGAAGTTATATACTGCAAATATATTGATATCTTTCACAAGATGGATTTTAATGACGTGAAAATCAATTCCATGCTGCAATATTTTTGGAAGTTACAGTAGTAAAATAATGAATTGTGTTTAAATTTTAATTAAAATTCAAATAAAAAGCTAAAAAATTTTCTTCGTGGCGCACCTTTCAAAGTATATGTGTGCCCAGTTTGGTATCTCCAGGCCAAACTGTCTAGCCCTTTAATATGAACACACTCAAAAACACCCAGCTTATTGGCATATGATATTGTAGAATATCTCAATGATACTGTAATATATTCTAATGACCGGTCAATATTATCAAGGTAATAGAGCTAGTCATTTTGTGCTTATAGGGAATAAGAATTTCCAACTAGTCTTCTGCAGCTAGCTTGCAAGTGTATTGATTATGTTAGATTTAAATTAAATGTCTTTGGCTTGTTGTCCATGCCTTCTTAATAGATAAATGACAGACAATATAGTAAAGATATCTTAACATAATAACGGCGCGAGTCCTAGTACTACGATTTGATCCGCGTTACCTAGCATACTTTCGTCAAGATCATTCGCCTTTAATGTGTTAACGATATTGTCTACCATAGAGATCAGTGTCGTGCAAAAAATGGTAGCATCCTGCAACGATAGATTACCTCGAATCATTGAGAAGCTTCGTGATTGATGGATTATATATCTTTGACTTTTAACAGCTTTCTAATTCTTTGAGTATTTGGCATAGGTGTTGGCGGAATTGTGCCAATACGTAGGTTGAAATTTCACCAAGGATCGAACCTGCGATGTTTGGGTTTGACGTCCAGTAACTTATGCACTGTACAAAAGTTGTCACCAATGTTTAGTGGCAGTTATTGGCTTATTAAGATATCACCACAAGTACATGAAACTTCTTGAAGCGAAATTTCAGTGACATAAAGACCATTATAAACCTAACTGTCCCGATTCGCTATTTTCAAAATGTGGGTTGTTAGGCACGAGTAAGCAAAGAAAAATATAATTTTGGTTTTTGGTTACGTAAAGCGATACGAAACAGAATCTCCTTTCTTTAGCTTTCAATTATGAAAGCCTTTCAGTAATTGATAAAACAACAGATATTGTTGTTGAAAATTATCGCTAGGGAAAAATTAAATTTTACAGCTAAATTGGTCTAATTAAACCAGATTTTTTAAGTATTAAAATTTTTAAAAATTAGTTTTGTTCAATAATATTTTTTGAGTTTTGTGGTAAATCTTGATGATTAAGTTTCTAAAATTTAATAAAATTGTAATTATAATTTCAAAAATCATCTCTCTAAGGCTGTGGAGATCTCAAGCGTGAGCGAGAGAGAGAAAGAGAGAGGAAGGGGAAGAGAGAGTGAGACCTGTTAGTAGGGATAGAGAGCATTATAGATTTATCAGAGAACTGAACAGAAAAAACTATATTTAATAATTAGGAAAGTAATCTATTTTTTTTTTCTAATTCTGCTTAAGCTATAAGATTTCATATAAATATGCATATTGTTCCCTGGTGATTAGCCCTATTCATTTTTCACAAATAAACACTATACCCACGTGACTATAACTTTCTTAACAATCAGTCAATCAAGTGCTTTCACTTGTTTTCATTTCATATGCTCAACAGAATGATTGACATTCTGCTCAATTGCTGTCGAAACTTAAAAACAAGTACCGTCCTAACAATTATCTCCATGTTTTTTCCAAAATTATTAGAAATGTGTCGCATAAAAAGAAGTATTAACATTTTCTTTTTCTTTTAATTTAAGTTCAAAGGGTTTTATTCTTAAATAAATGTTGAGTGTTAAAAAATGATTCATAACAAATAGGTATTAAAAATTAGCAAAAAGAAAGAAAAAATTCTGAGTATTTTGGCTCCTGAGTTTTTGTTTATCAATGCTGTCAGAGCTAAAAATTTGGAAGGGATTTTTACTTTTTATTGGCTTTGGGGATTTTTATAATGTCTCGTTCTGAAGATGCTTCAAAATTACTTACCTTTAATTAACCCAATGTATATATATAATATTACTGTATCAAATAAAAATGATTTTACGATGATTTAAAATTTTTTTTTTTAACAATTTTTAGCTATTTAGAATATGTAGATGGATTCTTTTTTTTTTTTTCCTTCCTTTCTGTTTCATTATAGTTTTTAATTGCAGATTATTAGCATAATCTTTTATGAGCATATATATATAATATAATATTTAAGGAACTTAGTATGTTTGTAAGGAAATTTTCTTAACTATGCGCTATATTATTTTAAATTCCACTATTAGTTTTTTTTTTTAAAACCATATCAGTTTTAATACTGATGTTAAATGTTAACATCCTCTTTTGGGTTTTGGAGTCATTTTAAAATTTTAAAATAATGTTTTCTACTGAAACATTGTGTAATTTGTCTTAACTTGCTAATGGAATTTGGATTTAATTTTTATTTTCTGTGGTAATTCCAAATATGTTATTTTAACTGATACGTTGATTATACTAATTAACTTATCAAATTTAAGTTCCAAGTTATTTTCTTAAAAGTTCCTATAAATTTTATAATAAAGATAATAACTTATTTTATATAATATTAACTTTAATCAAACAGTATTATGCTATTTACATCAAATAACTATCTATACTTTGTTTTTATTCTGTATTTATAAAAAAAAAAAATTGCCACCACTCTAAATAAGATATTGTTTTGTTCTTTTTTCCTTTAAAAAAAGTTGCTTCAAGTTTATAATAAGACATCAATTCTGTTTATTATGCATTTCATAATCTTGACCTCAAACTGATTTTTTGACAGTCTCTTCATGAGTGAAGGGTAGGGAAATTTTCAAAATGTTATGCATGATTTGTTAGCACAGAGAAGATTTTTCTGCATCACCCTTTTGTTTATTCAGTTATTTCATTCAATTTTCTAAGGAATGAGTTTTTTTCTTTTTTTTCTCTTCTTCTAACCACTTTCTTCCTTCTTATCTAGTTTCAATTAGTAACTTTAAATATTAAATTCTATTTTTTTGTAGGAGCTCAGTTCAATTATGCATACAAATTTCTAGAATACTTCTCTAAAGGTTAATCATTATTTTCAGATAAATATCTTTAAATGTTTAAAACATATATTTTTTAATAGAAAAAAAATCAATGCATTTCTTTCTAAAATTTAAACCATCAAGTAATCATATTGGATTTTTCCGTTGTTCATGTTTAGTTTCAAAAGGAGATAATTAATTGTACTTGAACATTTTCTGGAAATTCCTAGAAATAAAAATTCTCTTATTATAATAAAATATTTGATTTACTACATGCTTAATGTTTTCTAAGAATTAAAACTTTCTAAATCAAGTTGATTGACTAGTTTGAGAGCTTAATAGCATTATTGAATGAAATTTTAATTGCTCATATATATATATATATATATATATAAATAAAGTAAAAATGTTGTATATATTTTTTTTCTTTTATTTAATGAAATGCATTTGATACAAGTCCTTTTATTATTTTTCAGACAAGAAAAAAGCAATGAAAAGTCTGACGAAGAACAACCTGTTAATTTTTTGGCCTTGGTTAGTTTTTTTTTTTTTAAATTACTGTTGCATTTTTTAATCTTTATACTTAAAATTTTGATATGTATTACAGCAGTTTCCAAGTTCATTTAGTGATTTTAAACCTATCCAAGTATCAACCATATTCCATTATACATAAAACTGCCATCTTGCCTGCTGAAAGCATGATATGTTTTAATATTTCATTCAATGTATGCTTAATGTTTTACTATGTGTGGACATTGTTTGAATGTTTATATTAAATGTATTATAAAATATGATTTTATCCATGTATTTATTTTTACTTTTTATTTTAATATTTTACTTTTGGTTCAATATTTATCTTTAAATTATTCACTTTTAATTCTATTGCAATAGCTATCAATTTTATGGGATTTCACCTGGCTTGTAAATGTTAATATTAACCTACTGATGACAATAAATCAGTTCATAAAATCAATCATATTTTTTACATATTGAAGGAAAGATTTATCTTGGAGCTATTTATATTTCAAATATATAATTAAAAGTTCATTAATTGCTACTTCTAGACAATTTTGTTATTACTTAACAGTGCTCTGATATATTTAATATACTTGCATTTTTTTAAAATAATTTTTGAATGACAAAGCTATATTTTGAAATGTCAAGAACTTGATTTATTTCAGCATTCATTTCAGTTTTTTTCCCCCAATGCATTTATACTTGTAGGAAATATCAGCATTTATTACTTGGTCTTGCTAATGAAAGCAAACATTTTTTCACAATTTTACAAATAAGACACTGTGAAATTTCCAACTGTGTCATAATATTGCATCTACTCATTTTAGATAAGCTTTCACATCTGTTTAAGATTTAAATTTTGTTTTTAACACTTAAATAATTTTTTAAAAAGCTTATTATACTTTAAAAATTCAATCGCAGGTTGTAGTGATTTCTGGCTGTTTAGTTCAACACAACTTTGACAAAAAAAATTAATTCGTTTTTGTCCTTGCTCAGCAACAATATAAATTTTAAAAAATTGCAAATCTTTTTTTTTTAAATAGTTTTTCTAATATTCGAAATGCATTTCAGTTTAAATACTCCAATTCATGGGATAAGCTACTTATGATAGTTGGATTCATCGTGGCAGTATTTTCTGGTGCATTATGGCCCTTGGTGATGATATTGTTTGGGAATTTCATTGATCAATTTGTTAATCATTCTGTCAGCAATGCAACAGATGGTATTATAGGCAATAGGAGTGCGTAAGTTAATCTGTTTTTCCCATTAAAATGTTTTTTTAATACTTTTATTCAGTTTATTTTGTGTTTGGATTTTGCAATTGATTTTTTTTTACTTGCATCCTATTTTAAAACTTCTTTATTAATTAATCAATTATTGAATCAAATTTCAATTCCACATGACTTTTATCATTTGGTTGTGAATTTGAGGGAGAAAAATAGGTTTCAAGATTACATAGTATTTGTAATTATTATAAAAAAATAAATGTGAAAAAAATTTTAGTTTATAAATAAAAGCATGGCTTAGATTGATTTTTTTTTTAAAAAATTCAGTTACTTTAAAGCATTTTTATGGTATTTGAATTATTTTAGCTCTGATGCAGAAGACTTTTTGCAAGAGACAGCTGAATTGAGTATGTATAATGCTTTCCTAGGCATCCTTCTTCTTGTCATCAGCTACATCATCATTTGCTCTTTCAGTCTGAGTGCTGCAAATCAAGCACACAAAATCCGCTGCTTATTCATGGCTTCAGTCTTAAAGCAAGATATTGCGTGGTTTGATACACATCAAACAGGAGATTTTGCTAGTCGTATGACAGGGTAAATAGATTTTTTTTCTTTTTATTATAAAATTTTATTTTTGATTTTGTGTAAAGAAGAAGTATGTATACTACAGATTTCAAACTCTAAAAACAGCTAGATTCCCCCAGTAAAAAGAAAAAGAAAAAAAAAAAACTTACACTTAACCAATATTTATATTATTACTTTGCACTAATAGAAAATTTGATGTATTTTTTGTTAATTATGTGTTTTATGTACTGAAAATAAATGATGCAGACTTTTAGTTATTAACTATTATGTCCAAGATATTATTATATTTTTATTTGTATACATACATTTAATTAGATATTGGATATAAAAGCTAAATTGTTGAATACATTATTAAAATTATTTTTTAACTAAAATATGTTATTTTTATTGATCTGTAATGGCTTTGCTAAAAATTAGAAGTATAAATTAAAAACAAAAGGGATACTTATTTTGTTCTTCTAAGAAATCTACCTTTGCAACATTTTTTTTAGTGTTCATTTTGCAGATTCCAAAGTAATATTTTATGAGTATTCCATTTGTCAATTTATCAATTATATTTTTATATGCCTTATCTTTATATCCAAATAAAATCATCCAATCTTTTTTTGTGTGTGTTATAAATACAAAATTTTCTTGGAAATGGTTTTCATTCTTAATAATTCATAAAATTGATAAATTGAGCATTCTTAGTAGTAATAATTCAACGACAATAAATAAATAAAATAAATCAAAGTTTGGTTTCTTCTGCCCTATTCTGATCCGTCTTATTCTAGATCCTTTGAAAGCAAAACAAGGGTTATTTTGATCAAGTGCCTTTGTCAACTACATCATTAAGCTTGGCTTTATATCTAGCACTTGCAGCACATTTCTATTTCCACTGACTGGGGATTTAAGAGTAAAATTTGTTTCTCTGAAAACCATAACCTTCTATGTACTGTAATATTTTTATGCTGCAGTATTTAATCAATTTTCTATAAGCACACAAAAAGCAAAGATACTTCATGTAAGTTTCTTTATTAAGAAGATATAAAAACATTTTAAGTCAACACAAATTATCTTTTAATGCTAATAATTTTCTTATAGCCAAAGTTATGACATCATACTCTTCATTATTTTTTTCTCATCAGCAACAGCTATCAGCTTATTTTTGTTTTATCATTGTTGGTAAACTTCTGGCTGCATTTAGAGTTATTACAGCAGTTATTAATCAATTGAGAAGCATTCAGAAATCCTCTACTTATTAGCCATTTTCTAATAAAAATGGACTTTCTTGACAAAACGATAAATTGTTAGAAAAATGACAAAGTAAACATCAATGAAATATAAAACAGCTAATCATTCTTCATTGAAATAATAACAAACTATTTCATGTTTTAGATTGTTGAATTTCAAAAAGTATAGCTGACCGATAAAAATATTCTCCACATTACTCTGTACAATTTCCATTTTAGAAATCAGCATACCAAATATTTTCAAATTCTATTCCTGCTAAATATTTTTAATTTTTTCA
Source organism: Argiope trifasciata (assembly GCA_026543055.1). NCBI lineage: Eukaryota > Metazoa > Arthropoda > Arachnida > Araneae > Araneidae > Argiope > Argiope trifasciata. The sequence continues at coordinate 2,856,065 of JAPMOQ010030048.1, forward strand.
AATTCTTGGAAAAAACATTTTTTTAAAATTGAAATATATTATTTTCCTTAATTTTTAATTGCCTATATTGATATACAATATATCTTTTTGAGTGTGAAATGCCTTTTGTCTTCAAACATTTCTAAATGCTGAAATCTTGTCTTCTGTATAAACCCTGTATTCTTCTGTATTTACCCTGCATTGCAAATCTATTTTTTTCTTTTATAACTATAATACATTGATTCTTTATGTAAAATATTGATATACATATATTTAAATATGCATTTTCCTTATATACATATTATATCCTGACTTCAATTAGATGCCTAGGAAATCAAGTCTGTCACTCCACCTGCCTGCTCCAATTTGTAAAATTTGATTTTTGTCAACTTAAATTTTATTTTTGTATTAGCAGTTTTTTGTAGTAAATTTTTACTAACTGACTTATTAAATTATTGAAGCTTTTATTTGTATGGAAAATCAAGATGGTGAAAAATTTAAAAACTTTGTAAAGAAAATTAAATACTGTTTAATAAGATAGTAAGACATTTTTAAAATTATAAAATAAAATATATTTTGTTAGATATTATATTAGTTTTACTCTAATTAAGAAAGTTGTAGTAGAAAATTTGCAAACAATAATTAAGAATATTGTTAGATAGTCCTAAAATTTTATCAATACTTTAATTTTAATATGTTTTTGAAATCTGACTACTTTTATTTATATGTTCAAGAATGTATATATTAAGCATTTCTTTTGAAAGCAGGTGTTTTATATTAACTTATTCTAAAATTGTATTAATATTTTAATTTATATTAATTTTTAGGGATTTAAATAAAATAGAAGATGGTATTGGTGAAAAAATAGGTATTTGCATTAGCTTTTTATCTACCACATTACTCTGTACAGTGTGTGGTTTGTACTATGGCTGGAAATTAGCTCTTGTCACACTGTCTGTTACTCCAATTCTTACTGTAGCCATGGGTATTTTGACCAAAGTAAGTTTGTGTTTAAATTTCCTTTTAGCCCTTACATAATCCTTAAATTGAGAATATTATATAATGCAGATATATTTAATGAATTTTCGATAATTCTTTTGAATCCACTTTATTTTTATTTCACTACCTTATTTGGTAAATATTATAAAAGCTATCTCATTTTAGAAAGAATTAAGTGAGGAAAATTATTGCTTTTATGTATGCAAGTCTAAAAGCTCCTTTAACATTATCACTTAAGTACATAAAATAATTTATAATAATATTGATAATTTATAATATAATAATAATATTGAGTAATTTTTTGATTTCAGATGTCAAAATTCAGATGCAATCAATCAGATGGCACAATTGGATGATTTAAAAATTTATTGAAAAATCATGTAACGTTCAAAAACACAAAATATTAAATTCTATTAGAAGAAACATTTCAAATCTAATTTTAGAAATTGCATTCTACTTGCCTTACAGAATTATCATTTTTTAATATTAAATAATAAAAGTACAAAATAAAAAGTTAAGAAAAATAGTTTATTGTTATATTTTCATTAAAAAATATATATGTATTTTCTTGATTTCCTTAATTTGCTTAATCCTAGAATTCCTTCCGAATAATTTAACAATAAGATCCCTTCAAGATTTATATATTTCTAAACACTATTAAATCAAACTGGGCAGTATTTATTAAATTGTTGGTTTCATTTCAATAGTTATTAAATAATAATTATATATAATTAAAAATGACTATGAAAATTTCATTTGTGTTTCCATTTACTTTATATTTAATTTTTAATCTGATGGTACACAAGCTTTTTGTGTATACTTTATTGTAGAATGGAAAGTTTTGTTGCATTTTTGTAATCTTATACATTCATTTTGATAAGGATTAGAAAATTGATTTAGTTAATTATTAAGCAAAAAATTATGTTTTTCTTAATAATCTTTGCAGGTTCAAGCTGCTGTTACAAGAGAAGAATCTGAAGCATATGGAGCAGCAGGAGCTGTAGCCGAAGAAGCATTGTCTTCTATTCGAACTGTAGTGGCATTTGGAGGGGAACAAAAAGAAATCCAAAGGTATTATTTATTTTTTTTTGAATAAAGAAATCTAATTTTTGTGTTTTAGCTACAAAATATGCTTTTTTTTAATTACTATTTTCGAAATTACTTTCCTATTTAAACTCTGTAGAGTATTCTTTTTTCAATAATAAGATATCAGTAGAAAATGGCAATGGCTAAAAAAATAACAAAGGCAAATGATATGAAATTTCAAGATTTTTTTTTTGCTTTTTCTGTTGAGTATTTTTAGTTTATCAAATGTTTTTGAGTCTCTTTTAATGAGATTCACAATCAACTCATATTTATTTTTTAATGAATCAGTTTCTGCATTGCGTTTTAAAATTTAAACTAATTTTAACTAAAAGTAATGAAACATTACCCTTTTTCTCTGATTTTTATTTTTGCTGAAATCCTGCCATTTTTTATGTATATTTCTTAAATTTTCAGATATGAATGTAGCAATAATAATAATAATAAATAAATAAGGGAAATGAAAGTCATTCAATAATTAAATGCGATTTTTATAACAGGTATGATAAATGCCTTGCCCCTGCTAGAAAGAAAGGCATAAAAAGAGGCTTCATGACAAGCATTGGATCAGGTTTAACTTGGTTTTGCATTTTTGCTGGCTATGCATTAGCATTCTGGTATGGAGTCAAATTGATAGTTGATGATAAGGATAATCCAAATCCAGAATATACTGCAGGTACTTTACTTATTGTAAGTATTTTGATAAATATTTGATTTATATTTTTCTGTAGTATATTTTAATGTTTTATTAGCAATTGAAATATTCAACTAATATAGTCAGAAAATACTGTATCTTACAAGTAATTAATATATCTTCAGCAAATAGTTGAGTAAAATCTTTTTCGACTATGCATAAATTGAAAAATGATACATTATTATGTAAGTATTTTTAGTTCAAGTTTAAAAAAATTACATTTATTTATTTTTATTTAAAAAAAAGTTTGATGTAGTGAATCTATTAAACATTCAGTATACCTTAATTTTATAAAAACAGATTATTTTGATCAACTAATTTTGAGCTCTTAGAATTATGTTTTTATATCTAAACCATAGTTAATTTGTTATTTAGTTAAGTAATATTTTAATATCTCAAGAATATTTTACAAGTAGTATTTTAATAAAATATTCAAATATAAATTTGTATGATTTAAATTTGAAAAAGCATAGAAAAGTAAACTGATTCAACTACTTGCTTTATAATATTCAATAACAGATACTAGCTGTTTGCATTTGAAGTAATTTTGTTTCAATGTGTAATTTTGTAAACATAAAAAACTTAAAATTCAGCGCAGTTTCAGTTTGTTAATAAGTTGTTACTAAAAATAATAAAGTGGATACTTTAACACATGTTTTGATGAACTGAGTGGTCTTTTTGGAGACATGAAACATGTTAACTCTTTTCTTTTCCCTTCTGCTTACTCCAGACGAGAAATTACATGGAATTAAGGCAATTATTTCAGATTTTAGAGTCCCCTCTGTGAATCAGTTAATATATTTACTGATTTTCATATTTCAATTCATATTAATTTAAAATTATACATTTGAACCACTGATTTTAAATGTAGATGATGAAAAATATTCAAATTTAAAAAGGCTTTAAAAATATCTGAAGTAATAAATAAGTGCAGAATGTATCTGAAACTTTAAACTGAACATTATTTACTTTATATAAAAGCAAAAAAAATCTAAAATTTGATCATTCTTTTCATTTAATAAGAATCTGTATATGTAATCATCCATCACAGTTTATAATGCTGAGAGGAATAGAAAATACCCTCTCATTTTTGTTCTGTATTATTATTGAATGGAAAATTTCAACTTTTGTTTTTGGTGTGAAATTAAGAATTTTTATTTAAATTGACTGAATTATTGGTGTACATATAAAACTAGACACTAGATTGAACAAAATAGGTATAGTATCACAAATTTCACAGATATTTACATGTTTAAATCCAAATTAACCAAGTTCAGTAGTTTTTATTATTTTATTTTTTTGGAAGCTAAAAATTTTAAAATAATATATCCTGTAAAAAAAATTTAAAGGTCAAAAGATTAAAAAACACATTTTTATAAGAATTATTTTTTTAGATCATTCACCCAAAAAACATTAGTATCATCACCATGATATTCAAAAATAAAGTATAAATGACAACAAAAATTGTTTCTTTCATTTTGAAACCTAGTAAAAAAAGTTGGGCAGTTAAAAAAAGAACCAAATATAAGCAGTTTCAGTAATGATTATTCTATCCATTAACTTTTAAAATTTCAAATATTCTGTTTGGAAGTGAACCATACAAAGATTGGATTCCTGTTTGATAAAAATTATTCCTTGAGGTATTTAATGCCACTCAATTTTCAGAGAGTGATTCAATTTGCTTCTCACCAGCATGTACTTGACAATCAAGCATTCCCCGGATATTTTCTAATATATTCCAATCGAGGCTTTTAGCTGGCCATGGTAATTATTAGTCGCAGCAAATTTATTTTTAACTCCATCGATTCTCTATCTTGTAGAAACATCTGTTCTCCTTCTAATCCAGAGCCATGAAGGAGAAGCTCAGAATTCAGAGCATCAATCTCTATGCTTCTTTTCTTATCATTGGGAAAGACCGAATGTATTCTTTTTTTTTTTTTTTGTACCCAACTGTTAACCAGACCATCAAACTGCATCCACCCATTTATCTAGTTGAATAATATTGTTCTGCATTCTTCAGACAATGCCAGTAGTATTGATCTAAGAGTCTAGACCATCTAAGTTAAACTTTTTTCATCTAAAAGTATCGTAGATGTCCATTCTAAGGTCTATGACATGTGTTCCTTAACCCTAAACTAATTATTATTAATATGTGTTTATTCCCACTTTGAATGAGGCCTCCATTTTGGTCCTTTGGATGTAGTTGTATATTGTTTGATTGGACACATGAATAAATCCTGCTGGATCTTGAGCTTTTGCAATTCTTTCACTGCTCATTTTAAGTTCGTGAGCAAGTTTTTTTTTTCATTATGTATTAATGTTTTAGACCTACCAGTCTTTTTTTCTTATTCCGTTTCTGTTTGGATATTTAATAAAGTTAGAAACTAAATTGGAGCTGACTTGCAGGATATAAAGAATCTCTCTAATGCCTTTTATATGCAGCATTTTAACCATTTTGAAAAAAAAATTGAGGGTATTTCTCTAGACATACAGAAATTTTTAACAAAATATGTGTTCCTGAGAAAAACAGATTACAAAACTATATACTTGCTCTTTTACTCATGCACATTCCACCAAAGAAAAGAATGTGTCTGCTTTTTTTTGTTCTACTTTTTTACATACTATAAATCATATTCTCTTGTTTCTAATTATAAATAGTCAATAGCTATTACATGTATACATGAAAATAAAGAAAACATTGATGAATAAAATCTACATAAGAATCTATTAGCCAGGATAAAAATATAAAAGAAAATTTATAAAAAAAAATTGTTTTTCCATCTTTTTTATGCATTGTATACCATTTTACTTCTGGGGTAAATTAAAAAGATATGTTTTCTTCTTCTAGGTGTTTTCAAATATCATGACTGCATCCATGTTTTTTGGTCAAACAGCTCCTTATTTTGAAGCATTTGCCTTAGCAAGAGGTGCAGCTGCAAAAATATTTTCAGTCACACAAAGGGTATTCATTTTATTAGGTTTTTTTTCATTCCTTTTTAAGTATCAGTTTTCATATCAAACCATAACTTAAATATCTACTTTTAAATTTTGGAGTTGTTTTAATTATAATAATTTATTAAATTTAAGGTTGTCTAAACATTTTAAACTTAAATAATAACATTCTGAATTTTTGTAGTAATAGCAGCATGCCACTAACACTCAACTTTGATAACTAAACAATTTTATGTAAACTGATGCTCATAAAATATTTTTAAATAGTTTTATTGGCATTACTTTATTGCATTTTAAAATTCTAAATTATTTTTAGTTTTCTTTCGAAATTACAAATTACAAATTTATGGGTAAATTTATCAGAATTTTCAAAGCCAATATCATTTATTAATTTACTAGATTGCTAATTTTAGATGTATTAAAGTTTTTTTTTTTAACTTAAAGTTCAAAATCATTTAGAAAATGTTTTTGAATTAAAACAAAATTTGATTGATATGATTTATCTGCAATAAGATAAATTTGAATTTGCAGTAGAAGAAAACACTAGGTACATTAGCTAAGCAGATGGCATTATAAATGTTTATTTTTTCCCTAAGGGAAATCTGTATATTAATAGGTGAGATTAAATAATTGAATTATATAAATTATAAAAAGATAATTTGAAATTATCATAATTGATAAATACTTATAAAAATTCATATTACAAATTACTTAATTTAAACAAAAACTGATGCATTTTATAACCTTGTCTTTTACCAGAAACCTGATATTGACAGTAGCTCAAAACTAGGTGAAAAGCCTGATAAACTTGATGGAAGTATAACATTCATGGATGTATATTTCAACTATCCAGCAAGACCTGATGTTCCAGTAAGTTTATTTAAAGTTTGTTATTATTTTCTTTAATAGTAGTTTGCTATCAGTTTTATAACCTTTATATCTTTGTCACAGGTTTTGAAAGGTATTTCACTGTCTGTCAAACCTGGTGAAACTATTGCCCTTGTGGGCTCGAGTGGGTGTGGGAAAAGCACAATAATTCAACTGATTCTTAGATTTTATGATACAGTTGAAGGAAGTGTGAGTATCTTATTTAATTTTCATCATTTATTTCATAGACAAAGACTAACTATTTTATTAGAATAACTGATTTTTTTTAAAGGTTGAAATAGATGAGAATAATGTGAAAGTTTTGAATGTTGGTTGGTTGAGAAGCCACATAGGCTTTGTAGGTCAAGAGCCTGTTCTTTTCTCTACAACCATAGCAGAAAACATTCGTTATGGTAAAACTGATGCTACCCTTGAAGAAATAGAAGAAGCTGCTAAACTTGCTAATGTTCATGATTTTATATCCAATCTACCTTTGGTGAGTTTTTGTTTTCATTGTTTTAAAGACTTAAACGATATATCTCTGAATATTGGCTACTATAATGATCTACATTATTGGCATTTAAGAGCTAATTTGTATTAGTGAAATGTTATTTTCTCTTGCTATACAATATGCCCTATGCTACTGCAATTTGTTTTAATATTTCAGTTTCTTATTATAATAATAGGGTCAAACATTACTTGTTATACTAAATATTTGATTATTAATATTAAATAATGCTATCATACTTTAGTTTACAAGATATTTTTGTCTTAATGAAAAAAATTCACCTGCCTATAACTTCTCGTCAGATCTACTTAAAGAAAAGGCATTCATTTTTAGAATTAAATATTGCACACAGTATTATTATTGTAAGAAGTTACAATCTTTATTATTGTGAAAGTGAAAATGATTTTTGGATAATTGATGACATATTCAGGAAGATTAAAGAATAAATGAATAAATAGATGTCATTGAATTCATCTTCAGCACAAATAGGCATTCTATTAAAATTAAAGAATTGTCTTAAAAAAAAATATTAGTTTTTTTAACATTTAAAGGTGAATCAAAATTTTCAAAAAGTATCAAAAATTAAGTATTTTATGTTTCATATTTCTCTGAATATGAAATTGAAAGTAACATTATTATAATAATGTATTCAAGAATAATTTAGTATAAATAAATAATAAAAGAAGGTTAAATTATGATTTCGAATCGTTTTTCCCATTGAATGTAGATTGAAACTGTCAAAAAAAAAAAAATCTTAGAATAACAATTACTCAAAGTAATATGTAAACAAATGAATTCTGTGTGGGATCTTTGTAGTATATTCCCGACATTTTTTGGCTGAAACTTAAAATTTTCATCAGAAAATCGAACAATCTAATGGCTGTCCCATTTATACTTTTTGTCATTTGTTTTGAGATCATTAGCAATTATTCTTACCAAACTATTTTGTAAGGAAATACATTTCTACTGATTAATTACTGAAACTATATTTGCTTGACTTAATAAAATTATAAAGAATGAATAAATATTATGAGATAATTGTTAAAATTTTGAAAATTATTAATGACTGGGAGAACAAGGGGAAAGGGTCACATTTATTTTTCTGATATGTAGTCTGTTTTGAATAAAAGTCTAGCAAATAATCACTGCTCTGTATTAAATTCTGTACAAATATCCTATCTGAAAAAGATAATTTTCATGCTCTTAATTTGTGTCTAAACTCTTTCTTGCTCTTAGATTAATCATGCTGTTTTATCTGCGGTTTAATATATATATTTTTAAATCGTGAAGTTATAATGCTGATTGCGAGCAAGAATTAACTAGCATGTTTAATCCTTTATTTTTAATTATTTATATAGAATTACTTTTACTTTTTATCACCCATATATTTTAACTAAGCATATTTTAAATTCAGCACAACAGTTTCTTTTGGATAATATTGCTTTTTTCATAGGATTTTTTTTAAAGTGTTAATCTATAATTAATAATTTTTGGCTTTGTTAAATAAAAGCATTTTATATTAATATATTATAGCTTAATTTTTTTTTTTAAGTTATACTTTGTTTTATTCTTTTAGAAATATGAAACTCTTGTTGGTGACAGAGGAACACAACTTAGTGGGGGACAAAAGCAGAGGATTGCAGTTGCCAGAGCCTTGATAAAGAATCCAAAAATACTTTTACTTGATGAGGCAACTTCAGCTCTTGATACAGAAAGTGAAGCAATTGTACAATCTGCTCTTGATCAGGTAAAATATTTGATTAGTTTTTATTTCATATTCGAATTGCACTGAATTTATTTAATGTTTTTTAATTCATATGGTTTGTTTAAACAAGCTTGATATGGGAAAAGGCATTCTTATAATACATTCCTGTTGGTTGAATTAGTTCTATGGTTGTAGTGATTGTGAACATCTGGTGCAATTAATTGAATGCATAATTTTATCTTTTTAGACAGGATGGCTAAACAATAATCATCAATGCCATGTTTATTGTAACTAGAAATTTATTGCTAAAGATAAAATGTTAATCTGTTAACTGTGTTCACCATTGGTATTAAGTTAATGCGCAAGTACTCACTTGCTTTTTTTTGTGTCTGAGTTATCTTTCAGTTTGCTTTTCATATCAAGAAATTGTTCAGAATAAATGTCTTTGTGCATGCTTCATAATTAGGGTGCAGTAGATGTTGCCCATTCTAAGCAATATTACTAATCTTTAGTATCTCATTTGTAGCCAATTTACTAATAAATTATGCATTTCAATTTCAAAATTTGATACATGTCTAAACTGAGTTTCCTTTTCTTTCACAAATATAAATTTTTCTGCATAGAAGCTACACTGTACTATAAATTTGCTGTAAATACTGATTTTATTTTATTTTTTTCAGTAAATAATTCTCTAATATTACCAAAGCGGTTTTGTATTCATTTTTCTTTTATATTTGATCATGCTTTGATTTATGAATTTGATTCTTTCTTAAACTGAGACAGTTTCTTCATGGAAATTAAGGTAAAATTAATTAAACTTGTTATGTAATTTTAGTTTTTCGGCAATAAACTTATATAACAATATTTTATGTAAAAATTCTTAAATTTAATATGCTGTAAAAAAGTTTGCATGATTATAAGTAGATTGAATATGAGTGGAAACATACTTTTTGCAAATATAATGATACAATTAAAATTTTATTTTTATTCATCTCTATTTTATACTCGCATCTATTTCCGACCTTCGTTCATCATTTTTTCGTTACAAAAAATTATTAACTTTTTTCAATTAACAGTTCTATCTGTATTACTTTCTCTCAAAAAGCATACAAATTATTTGACAAATATTAATTTATTGCAATCCCTATTAATAGAAGTAAAATCCTGACTGCTACTGTTTTTGTAGTAGTAAATTGCAGAATTACAAAATAGTTTATTCATATGTTTATATATAATATTAACATTTATATTTTTGTAGGCAAGAAAAGGGCGCACTACCATTATTGTTGCTCATCGTTTATCAACTATTAGAAATGCTGATAAAATATATGTGCTGTCTGATGGCATGATTAAAGAAATGGGTAGTCATGATGAGCTTATGGAAAGAAAAGAGCTTTACTATCAACTTGTCCTATCTCAGGTTAGACATTTTATATTGGGAAAAAAAATTCTTCTGAAATCATTTTTTTCTTAAGTATATTGTACATTTGAATTTGAATTTCCTTGAACGAAAAATTTTAGAAATAGAAAATGGAATAAGTAAATGAAGTTGATGAAGATTTTTTTATAGTATTGAAATATAAGTACCAAAATTCCTAGTCCGGGAAGCAATGCAAGTTACTAATACATTCCAAGTAGTTAAAAAGCATTTTTATATGCTTTTCAATGAAATTACTGGCATAATGAATTACCTGGTTAATGTAGTTTTTATTAGGATTTCCCTTGTGGCTATTATTTTGTAAGCTGCTTGGTGTCATTGACCTAAAAAATGCTGCAAGTTAGAAAATTATCAAGAAACTTATTTTCATTTTCCTTTAAAATTTGCTGAATGGTATTTATTCCATTTTTCATTACTAGCCTTCTGTTTCTTTGATTAATAAGCTTTTTTAAAAGTATCTCATGTGTCTGAATTAGTGAGGCAGGTTTACTATAGTTTAGAAATTTCAGTTTGTTACAAATTTTTGAAATGAAAGCATCGTACCTTTTAAAAAAAACAAAAATAAAACACTTCTATTTATTTACTTTTTGTTCCAAAAGGCACTATTAATAAATCTTATGATATCAAATAAAACAAGAACAGCATTTGGTTTTATTTTAAATGATTGTTTATTTTTAAAAAATCAATTTTATAAAATTTAGATAGTTTTTTTTAAATTTTACTGTAGCTAGTGTAATAATTTTTGAAATCCAATGGATAATCATTATACACGTTGTAAACTTTTAACAATTAGATATGTTCGCCGGCAATAAATTAATAAAAATAATATCCCTATTATCTTATGCAATATATTTTTATCTTTCAATTGTATAAATCATTTGAGTCAAAAGTATATTTTCTTTGATGAAATCATTATTTTTGTTTAATAATAAAAGCAGTGTGTTCGTAATTAAATGTAAAAATATTTACTTTCTCTGTTGCTTTAATATAATTTGATTTATTTTCTTTGCATAGAAAAAATATATAATAACCTATCAAATTGATTTTGCATAAGCATCGATGATATGAATTACATAAAACATTTTTTTTAACAGTAGGAATGTAAAAAAGATTGTACATGTAATGCATTAAAATATTTTGTAGATGAGTGAAGTAAATGATGAATGTATCGAAGATATGGATGAAAGTAGACATATAAAACATCAAACTAGTGTTTTAAGTTCTTCATCTGTTGCTTCTGTTGATTCAATACAAGATACCCTCCATCGTCGTACTTCAACTTTAGTTTCGTATGACGAGGAAAAAGGACTACGTTATGTTTTTAAGGTATGAATTTATTTAAGATATGAGTCGTATAAAAGTCAATTAATTTAAATCAATTTGTTTTCCTTTTCTGATTTTTGTCAATTTTTATGTAGTAATTTTTTATTTATTAACTTACATGCTGCTTCATTTTTCTTAGAACAGAAACATTATATTTCTCAATTTTTATTTTCTGGTGTAATGATTTATATATAAAATACCTTGCATTTTATTCTAAGCTAAATATAATTTTTCTGACAAATGAGTTTAAAATTCTTTTAATCTATCTTTTTGTTAAAAAATCTTTATCATCAGAACTCTTTTCTTGCTTTTGATGAATTTCTTTCTAATGTTTCAGTAATAAGTACACTGATGGAAAAAAAAATCCCAACACTAGGAAAGAGTTTTGCTAGATAAAGGAAATTTGGTAGGCATGTTTATACATCTGAAAGATGACATCAATTCAAATTTCGAGTTACGGGCGTAAGTGTGGCTCTAGTAGCGACACTATGAACATGCAAATGAGGTTTGCTTTAAATAAGCGCTGTAAGGTTCGTGGTCGTTATTCACAGTTGAGATTTGACGTAGTGGATTAATGTTATTCAAGGATGCCTCTGAGAAGACGAAGAAACCATTATCAACAGCTCACTGAGTTTGAACGAGGTCGTGCAGTAGGGCTACGAGAAGGTGGGTTTTCTTTCCGCGATATTGCTGAAAGACTTGGCAGGAATGTATCCACTGTGCATGAGTATTGGCGGCAGTAGTCAAGGGAAGGTACTGCCTCAAGAAGACCAGGTTCCGGGCGGCCACATGGTACTACTGAGAGGGAAGACCGTCGTATTCGGCGTATGGCTGTGGCTAATCGTACTGCGTCTGCAGCTGAAATTCGAGCTGCAGTTGGCACCACAGTGACACAACGAACTGTTACAAATCGGTTACTTCAAGGACAGCTCCGAGCCAAACGCCCTGTACAGTGCATTCCACTGACTCCAAACCACTGCCGTTTGCGACGTGTGTGGTGTCAAGCTAGAGCTCATTGGAGGACGGAGTGGAGATCTGTTGTGTTTTCTGATGAAAGCCGGTTCTGCCTTGGTCACTGTGATAGCCGATTGTTGGTTAGAAGGAGGCCAGATGAATGCCTGCTAGTGACCTGTCTGCGGCCTAGACACACAGGGCCTACTCCTGGAGTTATGGTTTTTGGATCAATTTCGTATGACAGCAGGAGCACTCTCGTGGTTATCCCAAGCACCCTGACTGCAAATTTGTACGTCAGTCTAGCGATATCACCCGTTTTGCTGCCTTTCATGAACAACATTCAAGGGGGTGATTTCCAACAGGATAACGCTCGCCCTCATACCGCTGTTGTAACCCAACATGCTCTACAGAGTGTCGACATGTTGCCTTGGCCTTCTAGATCACCAGATCTTTCTCCAATCGAGCATGTATGGGACATAATTGGACGACAACTCCAGCGTCATCCACAACCAGCATTAACGTCCCTGCATTGACCGCTCAAGTGCAACAGGCATGGAACTCTATCCCAAAAACTGATATCCGACACCTGCACGACACAATGCATGCACATTTGCATCCTTGCATTCAAAATTCTGGCGGTTACACCGGTTACTAATGTACCAACATTTCACATTTGAAATGGCTCTTCTCGCCAATGGCTCTACCTGTGATCTTTAAACTTTAATCAATGAAATATGTTACTTAGACAAATGTATTCCTAAAATTTCATTACTGTACAATAATTTTTTCTTGGTGTTGGGATTTTTTTTTCAATCAGTGTATTTTATCAATATAGCAAATAGGTATGAAATAAAAATTTTGTAATCATAAATGTGAGAAATTAGAATTAGAATCTGGTTTATAAAGCATATTCATTAATCAAGTTAAAACATTCAATTAGCTCCAATTGAAGCATTAAAATTCTGGAAATGAAAAGATACATTTGTAGCAGCAAAAGGGGGGTGGGAGAGAAAATTAAGAAAAATTACAACTGCATGAAAATGTAAAATGCGATTCAAATGCAATTTATTCTCTTAAGTTTGGAAATTTTATAGTCTTGAACATCATTTGAGATATCCTTGTATTTTTTTGTTGTTGTTTTTTTACTTTTCAAAATTTTTCTATTTTTAGTATCTGTTTAAAAACTATAAATATTTTACATTAGGATGTAGATGAAGATCAGTCATCTTTGTCATGGATTAGGCTGCTCAAGACTTCATTACCTGAATGGCCATATTTAGTTATTGGTGCTATTTGTTCGCTAATTATGGGAATTCACACACCTTTATATGGCATAGTATTTGGTTCTATCCTTGGGGTAAGTAATTGATAATATAAAAATATTTTATATGGTTTAATGTTCAATAATCACTTTATTTATTTCATTGAATGATTAACATCCTTATGATATGTGTTGAAAATTGAGTTGGATAGAATTGAATTGATCTGTATATAGGTGTAGGTTTTTGTCATATTTTACTTCAGCATATTTGCCATTTGTAAAAGTATGGGAAGTAGATGTAATTTTTTGTAAAAAGATATTTGAACTAAATGTAATGTTTTAAAGAGTTATATATATATATTTTCAAAAGAAATTGGTAATAATACAATTAAAGAATGCTGACTTAAAAAAAAAGGGGGGATTATCTAAGATTATTCTTTTTATTATATCCAAGAATTTCTTTTAATTTATGTAATCTAAAGCAGTTCAATGCATTTCATTTTAAAATAATGCCTATATTAAACATGCATGACCTTACCTTAATTTAGCTTATCCATATCAACAGAACTATTAAATAACATCAATACTTTGCCCTTTTGGCTAAGTAGTCATTGAAGTAATATATTAACCTATGTTATTCAACTCTAATTTATGCTTATATATTTTATTTTAAATTTTGATACAGTTTTATTGGTTTAACTAGGTTATTTCTATTAATAATTATATGAAAATTTCTCCATTTATACTTTTAATGAAATAATTTTTTTAAGAATTACTAAAACTATTGCAAATCCTTCAATAGCATAACATTCTAATTTTATGTCCACATTTATGTTATTTATCATAAATAAATTTTTCTTTTCATCGCTCCTTAAGCTCATTCATTATGCGCTTTTATCATATTTGTTTATCTTCATAAGCTTATCATATTTATTTTATGCAATGTTTATTGAAGACAAACGATATAGAATTTAATAATTATTGCAAGTTAAATTATTATGGAAAGTTGTCTTTGTTTTTTCCGCATCATGTTATTTTATTTAAAATATTTCTTCCAATTTTTGAGTTTTAGCTTATATTTCAAATTTACAAGCACTACCAAGTTTAACAAGCTCCAATAAATGCTCACATTTGTAAAAAGAAATTCATATTTAAAAAGATTGGTTTATAGATTTTTTAAAATTTTATCACAGGTTGCTTGTCATCTGGATTTTGATTGTCTGTATTTATAAAATATAGATGTGTTTTAATTCAGAAGTCACCATATTTGTTGGATGTTTTGATTGCAGTAGAGGTGAAATGTGTGCATATAGCTTTAATGCATTGTGCATTGTTATTTACACTTTGTATGAACATTTTTTATTTCATCTTTTAATGAATTATAACTTTCATCTTATTCTTTTCCTTTTGAAGATGTTTTTCTAAAGTAATTTTTTGTACTGTAGGTATTATCTGAAGATGTAGACAAAATTTTAGAAGATAATGCATTCTACTGTCTTCTTTTTCTCTTGATGGCTGTAACATCATTTACTTGCTCATTTCTACAGGTAAAATTTACATCTATTGGATTGTATTTGTTTTTATCATTTCTTAATGGTCTTGTAGTCTTCCAAGATGAGATATTCAAAATATAGTTTGATAATGAATAAAAATCATATAGTGTATTAAAATTGATTTATTCTTTTGTTACGCTACTTAACTGTGATATAGATAGATATTACAAATGTATTTAGATAAGATAGATTGAGATAAAGATGCCCTATCTTGAATAAAGCAATTCCTTTTAGTTTGAGTTCTGTTTGCTTCCTTAGAATTTATACAAAAAGGAATCCTAGGATATAAAGATGGACACTCCTTAACTTTTGGGGGGGGAGGTGGGGTATTTAACTAATGGCTTATATTACTACTTTCTCAGTTTTGTCAGAGCTACTAAAAGCATTAATTAAAGAGCGTTTTCCTTGTGGGGAAAAAGAAATTCCTACCTTCAAAAATCACTTTTCAAGCACTGAAATGTTTATTCAAATACTTTGAATTCTATAGTATGAACTTTCAAAAGGCAAACAATTGATTATTTTTCTTTTTCGTGCCGAAATTTTTGCAAGATTTGACTACATCTGTGTATTGAATTATTTATATTGTTTGGTTTTTATAGGATAAGCTCTTTTCTCATCATTAAATAGTTTCTAGTTCAAAGTACATTAAATTCAATGCTTTTATTTTCTTTTCTTAGGTCTTTTTATTTTCTGTTGCTGCTGAAAAATTAACATCCAGATTACGGAAGTTGGTCTTTTGCAAAATAATCACTCAGGTTTGTGGAACCATTTTTGAAATATAATGCAAATGTCGCGTTTTTCTACAAGAAACTCATTCATTACATTGTATACCTTTTTAAAAAAATTTCATAAATCTTGTTTATAATTTTGCTTTTTAAAGAATACAAAAATAAATCATAAGTATTTGCATTTAATTAGTTTTTATTTTTCAAACGAAAAGACTTAGCCTTATTTTCATTTTATGACACAAAGATTATTAATTGGCTGCTCTACACAAAAAGATAACATTTGAAAAAAATGTATGAATTACCATCAGTAAAAGGATGGAGAAAAGTTTCAGGCATTTTGATTTCTAGAATTATTTTTTACATTAAGAATGATTTTGAGAAAAGTGTGATAAGGCTTAAAGATACTGATTTCTTTTTTGTCATCTTAAGTACTAAGATACAGCTAATGAATAGCAATAACAGACATATTATTCTCTAAAATTTAATACTAGTAAATGCAGAAAGCAAAATAAGTATTTTGCACATTTCTATTTAATAAGAATTTTAAAATATGAATTATTAAATGGATGTTAGTAGGTGTTATACAATATTTTATAAAATTTATTCCCCTTTAGTGATATTTTAGCTCTAATTTTATTAGAACATTTCTACAATTTTATAAACAATACCATGAAATTAGTGTCCAAGATGTGCAAGATTGTTCATGATTTAACTTTAAAATATGGTATTTGTCGTCTTAATTTACATGCAATGTAGGTTTTTGTTTTAAAATTATTTTTTTCTTAGTTTTTATTCAGCTTAGGAAGAAAAATCTTGTTAATGCTTTATATTGCAATGATATCTTTTATATAAGCAATCGATAATATTTTTAATTAACATTATGGTATTGAGTACAAGAACTAATAAGTTATAATAGAAAGCAAATATCAAGATATATAGAAAGAGCCATAAATTCACTTTATATAATGCTCCTTATTAACTTTAATGAAGATGAATAAAAACGACTAAATAACTTAATTGCTTATTATAAAGCTGTCATATAAAATTTCAGTTAGTAATATTATAATTACAGAAAATGATGTTGTATTCCATAATGTAAAGTGTTTTGGTACTTGTACTTTTCATTGAATTGTTAATTCAATTAAGAAATTTTTTTTGTTCAAATATGGATCTATCCCATAATATCTTGTGTATTTCCATATATGAAAAATAAATTTTCATTTCATGTAAAAAAGACTTTTTATTTTTCAAGGATATAGCATGGTTTGATCATCCAAAGAATAGTGTTGGATCTTTATGTGCCAAGTTGACTTCAGATGCAGCAGATATGCAAGGGGTAGGTGAAAAGTATAAATTATTAAAATAATGATTTCCTCCTATTGTTTAAAAAACTGTTTGATTAAAATTTTTTTATGTTGATTAAACACAGATTTAACTTTTTATATAGTTTCCTTTAAGGATATTATTTTAAATAAATTGATTAGAATCTATTTTATTGATTATATTTTCTGGTTTCTTATAAGTTACAATTTATAAAATTGCAATAAATTTTGATTTTAAATTTCCTTTTTTATTAATTAATTTAAAATAAACCAATAAAAATTAATGATTATTTTTAAATTTTCAGTGAAAAAGCAATCTAATATTAATTTAAAAAAACTTATTTTTTAATAATTTGATTGCTCTCAAAGTTTAGTGGTTGCAGTTTTTAAAGTTTTTAATTTTTAACTTATAATATTTTGTTTAAAAAATAATTATTCTTCAAATTTAAAATGTGGTTTATTATTTTTTTTTCTTTCTTTTTTGAAAAGTTTGTAGATTTCTGATTATCATTGATCGGGGAATTTTTTGAATAGTGTAAACTGATTTACAGTTTTGATGTATACATAAGCAGATATTTCTGTATACATCATATACACTTTTTTTTTGTTTTAAAATGTGGAAGATTTTTTTAGGAAATATTTTTAAACAAAAACAGATTAATTGCATATGATTCATTGAAACATTTTTATAAATCTTAAATGTTACAATATATAACTAATAAATTTCATACATATTTAATTGATGAAATTCTAACTATATCAATGATTTGTGATTTATTTATAGGCCACTGGATCTCGAATATCAACTCTACTTCAAACTCTATCTACTTTTGTGGCCTGCTTGTTTCTTGCACTATACTATAATTATAAAATAGGATCTCTTGTGTTTGCTTTTGTTCCTTTAATTTTGCTTTCTGTGTATCTTGAAGGCCGACTTACTGCAGGACAAATGTTAAATGATAAAACTAGTACAGAAGCTGCTTCAAAAGTAAGTTATTTCAAGAATTCTTTCAATTATTATTATTATTAATCAGTGTTATATTCAAACAGTGTATTGAAATAAAACATATAAGCCTTCTCAAAAATTTTTTATTGATTTGTAGATATAAACCATTAAAATAAAGTTCTGTATTTAGGTCAATCACCTGAAATAAATAATATGCAAAAAATCACAATATAGCCCTGGGAAAGCTGTTGTAGATTCTAATTTACGAGAAAGTTCTAATAAAGCAAGATAATTCTTTTGATGTTAAGTTCATATAATGATATGTTGTGAGAAGTTCAAATCTTTGAAAGTATTGTATAAGTAGCAATAATTCATAATCATTAAATATCAATCAAAGGAAAGCTAATTTTTTATACAATCATAACTGGTTAAAACATTTTCCCTTGTAACTTTCAATTTCGTGAATCGCATGATTTTTCAATTATGAAAAATAGTTCTTTTTAATTTATCCTCTACTAGGTGAGAATTGTCAATATATTACATGGAAATAAGGTTCATTAGCTTTACAGTTAAGATACCATTAGAGGTATATTATCATATTAAGTAAACTATTATTCATTTTTAATTGAACAGATAATCTGAAAACAGCATTTGTGATTTAAATACAGCAATCTGCTTACATTAAAGCTTTTAATAAGTAATATTGCACAATTGCTTAATATCTTTATTATTCTGTTATATGTCTATTAAGCATATTTATTTAAAATAAAGGAAATTAGATTGCAACATTTTTTTTTTCTTTTTTCTTAGATTGCAATAGAAGCTATTGAAAGTATAAGAACTGTTGCATCTTTACATCAGGAAGAAAATTTTTTTATTCAATTCAGAAATGCTTTAATTCAGTCGTACAGGTAATTTTTCACAATTTGTCATTGATTAAATTTTATTGCTCAATACCATTTTAATAAAACAAACTCTTTAAATATTTTATTGGTATTCTGGTAATTCAAATAATACTTATTATTTACTATCAGTCTCATACAAATGAATTATAACTGATTATAAATATTAATAAAATTAGAATGTTTGATTCATAATATTTCCTTTCTATTATAATGCATTCATCTTAAGAGAAATAATTTCCATGCATCATTAGTTTTTTTAAAATTCAAAGTTCATTTGTGGATATGATGTTAAATTCTTATCTAATCATATTTGAAGAATTTTACTTTGTCATTAACTGAAATATTTCAAAGTAAAAACTTTTATGCAAGCATGTTATATTCTTTAAGTTCTGTTTTTTATTATTTAAAGTATAAACCAGCTTTAAGACATGTTTTGAACTAAAAATTACTATTTATGATATATGACTGTAAGATTATTATTAACAATTTTTCTAAAATTCCAGTATGGTAAATGAAACTGGTTTCAAGAGCTCTTATGTCTAGATAAAATGTATATAGTAATATTTATGCTATCGAAATTTAATAAATATCTGTCTTGTTCCTTCGAAAATATGGTTTAATAAATTTAATGACTTTAATACTTTGCAAATACTTACAACTTATCTTTTTTTTCCTTGTATGCTTTTAAGTAATGCCAGAAGAAAATCTCATGTCAAAGCTATTGCATTTGCATTTGCCCAAAGTATTCAAGTGTTTGCTTACTCAGCTGCTTTTTATTATGGTAGTATACTAGTTGCTGATGGTGAATTACATTATTCTGATCTCTATAAGTAAGTTCACAATAAACATTTCTCTCAAATTGTAAAATATTTGTTATTTTATAAAACTGTTTGATTTTTTATTTAGTTTGATACATTAATACAATCACCAGTCACAGAAATTGCAAGAGTCTAAAATATTAAAATATTAACAACTGAAAAAACAATACTCGATTTTCATTAAAACTTATTTACTTGGTAGATTTTGTTTGCTTATAATATGAATTTATTTTAATGGTTAATATGTTTTATTCAAAAAGGATCTAGGAAGCCTTTGTAATCTAAAAATAACTTATATCCAAAAAAAAAGTATTTTCTGCTGTTGATGATCTAATTGTTAGAAATTGAATTTTTTTTATTTGTTATGAAATTTGTATGATGTTATTTATGAAAATTTAAATGTAAATTGTTTCTGTAGTAAATTACTAGATTTTTTTTAATACATAAATAATTATATTGAAAAAATTTAATTTCATGCTAATCTTTGTTTTAATGGCAGCTATTGATTCTACATAAACTGAAATTTAT
Source organism: Argiope trifasciata (assembly GCA_026543055.1). NCBI lineage: Eukaryota > Metazoa > Arthropoda > Arachnida > Araneae > Araneidae > Argiope > Argiope trifasciata. The sequence goes on from JAPMOQ010030048.1 coordinate 2,876,628, forward strand.
GTTATTGAATTGCCTCTCTCTTTCTTTAAATGTAAACTATTCCAAATTTGTTTCCTCTCGGTTGATATTATTCTTTACTTTTATGTTATTGATAAATGAGAATTAGTAGGGATGAGACTATTGCATTTATGTCTAAATAAAACATTGGAATCTGTTACTAGTTCTTTCATTAAGTAAAATAGCTATAACTTTTAACTTGACTGTAATTATTACACAACAGTAATCTTTAAAAGCTGAAAGGTTTGTTTCAGAAGTAAATTCTTATTTTTTCAGTCCTTCTGTTTATAAAATAAAAATATTATAAATATAAAAACTCAGATAGTGTTTTAAACTAACGGTAAATTTAAGTTTGAATGTAGCATGTTTTATGTGATACACATTTTAAAAGAATATTCAAGGCTCTAAGGTTTTTGACAATTTAAAATTATTTTATAAATTTTGTATAATTCAACAAAATTTGTACATTAAAAATATTTTTAATTATAAATGAGAATCTTTTCAGCAAAGACATAAAAAAGCAATTTTTATGTTTTTTAGAGTTCTTGAAGGTATTGTAGTTAGTACTGCTATTCTTGGACAAGCTGTTGCATTCGCTCCTGATTATCACAAAGCTAAAATTGCTGCTGTTCGGATTTTCAAATTACTTGATATGAAGCCAACGGTAGATGTGTTTTCTCCAATTGGCTGTGCTTTGGTAAGCTTTTCTTTATTATTGTAAAAAAAAGCTAATTTTTTAAAAATTGATTTGATTAATCTATGTAAAAAATTTATTTTTAAATACTTCATTAAATTGGTTTTAAGCAAGTTATTTTTAAAATGGGTTTCAATTTTCTTTTTGTGCATAAAATTAATGATCCTTGGAATTTACTAATCATTAAATAATTTATGGTCTGAATTATTATTTTCCCATTATTTTTAGATAATTAGGAAATAGAATAATTTTTTGATAAACATTATTCTATTTCATAATCATCTAAATTATTTTCATTTTTTGCTCTAAAAAAAGATCTGCATTAATTATATTCACAGGAAAATGTTGAGGGAAACATTGATTTCCAAAGTGTTCATTTCAATTATCCAAGCCGTCCAAAAGTAAAGGTTTTAAGAGGCCTTAATCTAAATATTGAGCCTGGAAAGACAATTGCTCTTGTTGGAAGTAGTGGTTGTGGAAAAAGCACTTGTGTACAATTAATTGAACGATTTTATGAAGTGGATAAAGGCGATGTGGTGAGTATATTATTTGTTTATAATGTTTTAAAGATATATTATCATTCAACATTGCTTATTAGTATAATAAGCTCATAAGATTGAATTTTATCGAAATTAATTGTTTAGGTTCCTAAAGCATTTTAATTCTGATGATATTACTTTAGAACTATTCATAGTCTACATCTGCTGGTAACTGTTCAGAGCTATTATTTATTCAAATTATTATTTATTTCAACGATAGTTCCTGTCAATGCTACTGTAATTTTCCAGTCATTCAGATTTGCAAGTCCAAATGTCTTTGAATGTTGGGTGGAGTAGCTTTTTGTAGATACTTTTTAATAACTTAAAATTTCAGTTAAAGTTTATATGATTAATTTATTGAATTTATTTTTTGCATTATTTTTTGGTAGCTTTTTTGTCATTTTTTAAAAATTGTGCTAGTTACAATGCAATTGTTGATACTATAATCACTTTTCTATTTATGATTAAAATAGTTGCATTTTAACGTTCTTGTCTTACTTTAGAATAAGATAAATGTTTTTAGTTGAGAATTTTAATTATGGATGACCTCATTGCAATTACATTACTAGGATATGATTGTTTTTATTCATGAATTGTTTGTAAGCAGCAATTGTTTGTAGCAGCAATTTTTATTATGTATAAAAGTCAATACTGCAACAATGCTAAACTATTGGTTTATTTCATGTTTTATGGCTGATATCTTATTTAATATTCCTATTATATATAGTTCTTTCAAATGCTTCATTAACATATATTTTATTATGCTTAAAATTAAATTTATTGTTTTTGATGAATTACATCTAAAATCTGTCTTTATTGTTGTTTGTTTATTTTTATTTTCCACAGCTTGTTGATGATGTAAATGTGAAGGATATTAATGTAAAAAATCTAAGATCACATATTGGGCTAGTTTCCCAAGAACCAGTATTATTTAGTTACAGCATTGCCGAAAATATTGCATATGGAAAGAATTTTGAAGCTGTTGACATGAATGAAATTATGGATGCTGCTAAAAAGGCAAATATACACAATTTCATCACATCTTTGCCCCAGGTAAACACATTTTTTCAGTGTATCTTAAAGCTCTTTCAAATTTTCTATTTTCTGTTTTTAAACATGAAAAATGGCTTCATATTGACAGGCAATTAGTACATAGTTTAAAGATGTTTTTTTTTTCTTTCTCTAATTGTTCATATGTGTAAAACTTGACTTTATTTAATATGAATTAATACTGGGAGAAATTTAAAATAAATTATCTTAAACAAGACTAATCATTTTATAATTTCAAAACTATTCTGTTATAAAAATGTAGTTACATTTTTAAACTGTGAATCAAAATAATTGAAAATTTATATTTTATTTATCATTAAACATAAAAAGAAAAGGCATTCATGACTTATAGTATAATCATGGAGTTCATTAATGATTTGAATTATGCTAGGGATACGAAACACCTGTTGGTATGAAAGGTACTCAGCTAAGTGGTGGGCAGAAGCAACGTGTGGCAATTGCTCGAGCTTTATTACGAGATCCAAAGATTCTTTTACTTGATGAAGCTACATCAGCCCTGGATGCTGAAAGTGAACGCGTAAGTATATTGTAAATTCTTCGCATTACATATGTGAAACTGCCTTCCTTAATAGTTATTTGGAATTTGAGTATTGTCTCTACTCCTACCCTTGAACTATAATATTTACAGTCTGATTACTATAAGAATAATTACAGTCTTAATTAGTTTGAGTAATTGAATTTATTTGATAATTATAAATTAATCGATTTCTTCTTTCCTTACAGATTGTTCAGGAAGCGCTTGATAATGCAAGAAGTGGAAGGACTTGTTTGGTTATTGCTCATAGATTAACAACTATTCAGAATGCTGACTCTATTGCAGTTATTCATAAAGGGAGAATTGTAGAACAAGGAACACATCAAGAATTACTAAAAATTAAGGGACATTATTACAAACTTTACAATAGTCAATATTCAAAAAAGAATAATGCAGCTGTGTGATAATCTTTCAAATTTTTAAAGCTGCAAGCATGTATATTTTAATTATGATAGGTGAAGGAATCATATTTTTAATATTTTGCAGTATTAAATGCTCCAAAAAAAACCCAGTCGAGCTTTGAGCAGTCTTACTGTTGTTTATTTTCTTGTTCGTTGGTTAAGATATGTATTTTATAATATATGTTTATATATAAAATATCATTTATATGGATATTTTATGTTATTGAAATTATAGACTAAATTTGTTAAATTTGGATATAATTTCTCTGTCCTTTATTACAATCTAATGTATTTTCTTATAAAACATGCAACTATGATTTATTCATATCTTATTTAGTGCCAGTAAGCATAAACAGAATTTGAATCTGAAATAGGTTGATTTTTTAATGTAATTTCTGGTGAATCAGTATTTTAAATAACCATTCAATTTAACTTTTGACTGAGATTGTATTTTCAGATAAAAAATTTCCTTTATTTGGGGATTTTTTAATTTTTTGGGAATTCATGCTATATCTAACCAAATTTTAGGATACCATTTCTATTGTTTTAATAAACATTGTACCTTAGCAAAAGTTAGTTGGAAAGATTCTTTAAAACTTAATAACTATTCATTTTAGGGATTTATTTATAAATATCATTAAATTTTTAAGTGATTCTAAATTTTTAAATATACATAATGATGATAATTAGTTATTAAATTACATGATTTAAATGTTTTTAAAATTTGATTAGTGAATATGAATGATTGATTTGTGGAGTAAATTAAATTATATTTCAAATAGAAAAATTCTGAAAGTAATAAATTTTATAGCTCCTGCCATTGATATTTTTTAACTTTTATAATTTAGTTTGTTGTTTTTATTAAAACTCAAATTCATTTTTTTTCTATTTTTAATCATTTTTTTTCAATTATTTGCAATGCTTTATATCATTTTAAACAAATACTTTAGGAAAATCTCAAGTTTTCAAGTTAAAGTTTTCCTTATTTGCAGTATACTTAAAGCACATGTTTGTTTTTAATCTGATATTTTTCTTGTTATTGCTCTTCTAGAAGACTACAAATAAAGTTAAAGCTGAATAAAAGTGTTTTTATTTAAAATAACTGTATTTGTTTAAAATTTAACATTTTTGCATTATTTATCATACATCTTTACTTCATTACTTTCTTTAAAATGGAGTTACAACAAAGAACAAATTAGTGCTTCAAATTTCCACTTAAGAAATTTTAAATTCTGTGTGTTGAAATCGAACTGTGATTTCTTTTTAACATATTTATTTATTATGTTTTATATTTGTTTCTTTGTCTCAGTTGTGTTTTATTGCATGTGGAAATGTTATTTTTTATACTCATGAATGTTTAACATTGTTTCAAATAAATTTGGCTGATTTAATTTTGCTTTCTATCTTTATTCCAAAAGTACTTTAACTCTGCAATTAATATCAAGTCCTATGAGGAGATAAAAGTTAGGGGATAGCTGCAATAGCATATTTATCAAATGTTCTATCAAAATGACAGCCTGGAAGATTCCTTTGACTATAATTGTTTGAAAATTCAAACAAACAATAAATATGGAAATGATGAGTTAGTTTCTCCCCTGATTCAAAAAATATTGTTATATGAATAAAAAGGTTTCCACTGCCAAATTGGTGGATATGCTTTTGCAAAATATTTTAAGCTGTTTATGAATATTCTAGCACCAAATTTTATACTTTTTATGCAATTAACTTGGATACAGTAAAACGAATTGCCATATTCCTGAGATCTAAATTGTCAAAAAATATATTCTTCTTCATGAATTTACGATAAGAATCTATAATATTACCACAGATTTTTAAAAGAAATCTTTTTCTCTTTTCTACTCAAACTGTGGTGTATCTGTGGTCACCTGAGTGGTTAATCTGCTAGAAATCAAGCAAAGGGGTTACTCCTTGGGCTTAGAATTAACACATTAAAGGCGGGGGATCTTGACAAAAGTAAGCTAGGTAAAGCGGATCAAATCATAGTACTGCCACTCCCGCCTTTAATGTGTTAAGGGTGGTTACTGTAGACAGCGGTAACTCCCAGCGGTAGGTTCCATCTTGCACTAAAGTGTATGCCGAAGCTGGAAATGACCAGAGACGGTAATTGTCTTCCTTTGTGGGGCTTCGTGGTGGATGGTACCGTCTTGTCCGAATTTTTGTTATATTTATGCTCTCTTCCCAACATGGTTCCTTTAGTGGGCGTCACATTGTACCGTTCACTCCAAGCTTTGATAGCCATTTTGATAGTTTCTATATAATGAAAAGTCTGTCAGAAAAGAACAAAACTTTTGAAGGAGTATCACCATTCTTAGTTCAAAAGGCTATCACCGCAACTGTTGGTAAAGTAGCATCAAATAAATCTGGTCAATTATTAATCATCAATTAATTTGTGATCTGGTGACTTGTTAGTAAAGGTCAGTTCTCGAAAGCAAGCCAAAAGCATACAAAAATCTAAAGGTAATCCAATCAGTGTCAGCCCCCATGCATCATTAAATACCTCTCATCACTTTTTGGGAAATTCTGAATCTCTCTCTTAACTATATAACAGAAGAGCTAAAATCACAAGGAGTTGTACATGTTCGTAGAATTACCATCAAGCGTGATGGAGAAATTATTGAAACTAAATACCTTATACTAACGTTTAAATCTCCAAATATATCTGCCAGAATATATCTATGCAGGTTACATCAAATTACCGGTTTAACCGTATATCTCGAATCCATTTAAATACTATAAGTACCAGCGTTTTGGGCACTCAAAGGCAAACTGCACGGTACACTCACTTGCGCCCAATGCGTAGAAAAAGGCCACGATAGTTCACAGTGTGCCACATTTCACCGTGGCCGTCAAGAGATCGGTCTCTCGACGGCCACGGCTGAAAAATGGTCAATTGCGGTGACGATCACACGTCTTACTCTCGATCCTGCTCCCGCTGGCAACTTGAAAAACTGATTATAACTCTCAAAATGAAAGAAAGTTAATCTTATCTTGAAGCTAGACCTAGGGTTATAGTTCAAATACTTACTCCTGGCATAACATATGTTTCAGTTTTGCAAAAGTCGTTTTGCGGATACTGTTCTGGCACAGACTGTGTTAACAAATCCACAAAAATCAAACAGCTGAAAAAAAATTCTTGTTCAGACACAGTTAACTCCATTAGTCGTATACCTGAAACTCCTACAGTTTTAAAATAGATGTCAGAGAAGAAAACTAAAAAAATCGCTGATATTGAAGCTCGCAAAATGTAACCATTCATTACAAGACGTTCTTCGAAAATGGAAAAAGTCAACATTGAAAAATTTCGTTGCTTTCGGGCTTGCGACGCCAGTAATGTCCATAAGGACTTAACGTCCATATTCGGCTTGTCAAATAGCATAGATATTAAATTACATCATTTTGATGATGAGGGTAATTTGATGAGATGTGAATATGAAGCAACTCATACAAATGGTTCAAAAAGTTACTCTTCCAAACCGCTTTCTTAATGGATACCTTCTTTTCTTGGAATTGTCGGGCCTTCGGTCCAAATTACAAGACATCAAAATCATTTTTTACATTTTTCACCCTATTTGTTTCGGTGTTCTAGACACCTTCTTGACATCCAATATTCTCATCAAGCTACGTGGATAAAGATGTGTTCGGACAGATGTAGACACAACATCTCGTCCTTCTGGTGGTGTCTGTATCTTCATATATAATTTTCCTAGCACGCCCCCAGGCTGTGGCAGTGCAAGTTCATACACGAGCACTGGCCACAGTTTGCTGTATTTATCTTCCGTCCAGTGATGTCATTTGTCAACGAGATCTTGACAATTTAGTGGACCAACTTCCTTCACTTTTCATTTTATTTGGTGATTTCAATGGACATAGTACTTTGTAGGGCTCGGATAGTACGAATTCTCGCGGGCAGTAGATCAAACAGTTTATTGCTAATAACTGCTTCTGTCTGCTCATTAATAACAAGCAAACGTATTTCCATACGCCCATATGTACCTTCCACTACCTTCACCTAGCTATATGCTCTCCTGAACTGCTTCCAATGTTGAATTTGACAGTAGCAGATGGTCTATACAACAGTAACCATTTCCCCTTAATAATCTTTCACTGATTGCGGTGATGTGACTGTTTGTCCTACACTTTTCTATTCCAGTGGGCAGACTGGACTACGTTTTCCCAACTAGAAGTTATTAATGAGGCTATTGTCAGTAATACAGACATCTCAAAAGCAATGCAAAATGTCGATACGGTAATAAAGGTCGCTAATGTCACCATTCCAAAAACTTCCCCACATCTAAGAAAATTTCGCAGACCCCTAGTAACACACAAATATTGTACAATATTGTATGACATTGGTTGATATTCGCAATATTGTTTAATATCGCACAATATTGTAAAATATAGTGCAACAGATTGTGTTACTTGGGACAGTTGTGAAATAAAGTCACAGGAAAACTGCCACAGTCACAAAGAAAAAACTTTGGTATCTTTTTAGAAGGTACTCCATGACTGAGAATTCGATTGCTTTTAAAAGAGCTAAGGCACTAGCCCCCCGCACTCTGCGTAGTAGTCAGAGAGAATTGTGGACAAAATTTGTTTCATCTATCACATCCTCTATTACAAGTAAACTTTTATGGAAAAAGGTAAAAGCTGCTAATGTGATCTATAATGAAATTTCTATTCCTATTTTAAAAACTGACAATATAATGTATTCAAGCCCATTAGGCTTTGCTAACATTCTTGGCCAAGCGTTTGCTCAAGTTTCTGAAATTGATTCTTAAAGCCCTCATTTTCTGGTAATTAAGAATCATGCGGAACAGTTGACTATGCGCTTCAAAACCAGAAGAGACATTCCATATAACTGTTAATTCAGGATGCCTGAACTGGAGATGGCTCTATTTGAAGTCCACAACACCGGCCCTGGACCAGATGGAATGAGGTATAACATGATTCGCCATTTGAATACAATTTCCCTTTCCAATCTGTTACTACTTTTTGACAGAATATGGTCTGGGCAGAAATACCTTTCACAATGGCAAGAAGCTATTAGTGATTCCTATCTTAAAACCTAGCAAAGACCCATCGGCCCCTCAGAACTACAGGTCGATTGCTCTTGCAAACTGCCTTTGTAAGATCTTAGAGCGCATGATCAAGGTTCGACTAATTTTCGAATGGGAGAAACACGGATACATCTCACCGTTCCAGAATGGTTTTCGTAGAGGTCAGTCTACTTTTGAAAACCTCGTATTACTAGAAACCCAGATTCGCAACGCATTTGTTCGTAGGAGCTACCTTTTCCCCGTATTTTTCGATTTAGAGAAATCATATGACCGTACATGGCGCTATGGCATACTTACTACACTATTTAATATGGGGTTTAGGGGTAACTTGACTATATTTTTAAAAATCTTTTTAACACAACATTTCTTTCGCGTTCGAGTTGGTAACTTTTATTCTAATAATTTTATTCAAGCTGAGGGAGTTCCGCAAGGAAGTGTCCTCAGGGTTACAATGTTTATTGTTCTTCTGAGCTAGATTTTAAATCAGTTGCATTCATCTATTCATGGAACACTACGTTGACAATAGGCAGATTTCATGCAAAGGCAATAACATGACGCTAATAGAGCGTCAACTTCAAAAAATATTAAATAAATTGATAGATTGGAGTGATAATAATGGTCACACTATCTCTCCAAAGACGAGCAGTTGCCTTCAATTTTGTCTGAAAAGAAACATTCACCAGGATCCTAGTATTAAATTAAAAATATTCCAATTGCTAAGGTGAATGAAATAGGTTTTAAAGTGATTTTCTATCTTAAACTCACCTTCCTACCCTATATCTTATACTTGCAGAAGAAACATGAGAAATCCTTAAATATCTTAAATGCTCTCTCAAAAACATCTTGTGCCGATCGAACCTCCCTCCTCCATACTTAACAGGCAATCATTCTCTCCCGGATAGATTAAGGATGTATGATTCAGTCCGCTCATCTGTTTTGAGGCGACTGAATACTGTCCATCCTTCTGCTCTTTGCGCATTTGCTCCGGTGCGTTTCGTACGTCTCCAGTTGAAAGCCTCTATATTATGTGTCACTAACTACCACTTTACTTACGGCGACAGAAATTGTCTGCCTCATTTTACTTTCGGACGAAATCTGTTCCGGGCCATCTCTTGAGCCACATATCATTGTCAGTTTACTTTGCCATACTTCATCGACTTTATAAGGCCCATCCTTCTAACATACTTACATTTTGTGAGAGAGCCAAATTGCTCCTGCATGACTCGGAGCTTGAAACGGTTTGTGTTAAAGCTATTGGTGTTTTTAATATCCTATCCTAAATTATTCCTAAGTTTTCTTACTTGAATCTGTTCATTGGATTCAATAAATCTTCAACTGCACCTACGATTTTCAAACAGATATTTTTCTACCATCGCTATCGGTATTCTCTTTTTGATACAGTTTTTACGGTTGGCTTGAAATCGGATGGTTATGTCAGTTGTGGCATAATTTTTCATCCGATGCACTGAGCCACCGTCTTCACAATTGTTGCTTCTCTGTTTTCATTGCTGAATTGATGGCGATCTTCTGTGTTCTCCAGAACATTTCACCCATTTCTCAACGTAAATTTACTATCCATACAGATAGCATGAGTGCTTTAGAGACATTTTCGTATTACCACAATCGGATGCCTCTAATTACTATTAAAATTTTGTTTACTTTGTGGCTGCTGCAGAGTGATGGATTTCAAATATTTTTCTTTTGGGTTCTGAGTCATGTCGGCATATTAGGGAATGAAAAGACAGATTTGGTTGCAAAATCAGCATCGATTCTTTTGAACAAAAGTTTTGCCTTTTATATCTTTAAAAGGTCTCTTATTCATCGCTTTTCTTCTATCTGGGAAAAATTATGGAATTTGCAGATCAGAAATAAATTACGTTCTGTTAAAACAGGCATTGACTTTTTTGTTTGTTAATCTTATAAAAGAGGGAGGTTAAATTGGCTCGTCTCCGTTTTGGGCATACGCGCTTTACTCATAAACATCTAATATTTGGAGAAAATGCACCTATATGCAACAGTTTCTAAGTTCCTTTTACTGCTCATTGAATTTTAATTGAATGTCCTATTCTGAATTCTTATCGTGCTCTTTTATTTACCTCAGCCCCTTGAACTTTACAAGACCTGGTGGGTGAAAAATACCACCCAAATATTTTAAATTTCTTAAAAGCTATTGAGTTTTTTTCTTGTATTTAGCATCTTAATTTTTCTCCTTTTTTTTTTTTTTTTTACAAGATCAAGATTAAAAATTCATTATCGTATTGAATTTTCATGAACCATTGTTTTAAATTTTAAGATTCTGCTAATTTTTGTTTCGTCAGTTTCACGTGGTTTCATCTTCATACCCTTGAACTTCTGTTTTATTAAAAGAATGTTTTATAAAACTTTTTTTTATAATTTTACCATTGGATTGGAGTAGTATTACCAAATATGCTCTTGCGCCAGAAAACAACACAATAAACAAACAAACAAACTCAAATAACACTTATGCCAGAGTATATTTCAAAGCTATGGTTATTTTAAAAGAAAGCATGTGAGGAAAAAATATAGGTAACATTGGACATAGAATATTTTTATTACAGAATTATAATAAAAATTAGCATAAACAGTTTGAAAAACGTTTTTATTATAGTATTAGAAAGATAATTTTTTTTTATTATTCTCTAATTTTTAATCTTTACAATCCATTGTTATTACAGTTAAGACATTTTGAAATCTATTTTTTTAAAAGTCATTAACAGGTAGCATATATACACATATGAAAGTGATACTCATATAATATGAAGTTAAATTAATATCCATACCAGCGGGTGACCGAGCTCCGCTCGGAGAAAACAGGTATCGAAGCTAACTCGAAGATTTAAATTTTCAATTGTGATTTATCAAAACAATACATGCCATAAGAAAATTTGTGAAACCATTGGTGAAAAGATAACCGGTTAAAGTGCACCAGTGTAAACTATTCTAAACAAAGTTAGAGTTTGGAAAGGGAACTATTCTATGCAAATGTAAAGTAAAGGTAAAGATTGAAGTGTGTTGAAGTTCAATATTTTTGACAAATTTATTAAGAAAAACCAAACATATATACATACATAAGAAACATATTATAAACCTATAACAGCATAAACATAAAACTTTATTAGTTCGCCATATTGGCTATAGATGGCAGCACGTTACCGCTTGAAAATTTAAGTAGCCATTATGGCGAACTAATAAAGTTTGAAAATATCCTATCTGTAACTCCGAACTGCTCGACCGTAGAGCTTCAAAACCGGCGCTAATCGATTCCTCGTGGCCAAAATCCCCAGACCCCCAAGTTTACCGGAGTTTATTAATTCTGGGGCGGTTTTCGACTTGACAACCATTCCTCGTATTATAGTATTAGATATGCATATCTTTTGAAAAATGACTGAGTAATAGAATTCTTGAAAAATTGAGTATAATTTTTAGTTAATGGTTTTGCTTACAATGTAAGTATTTAATTATTATATTGTTTAAAAATTACTTACACCTTAATTAATGATTCTAATTATTCAATGTGCACACTTATTGTAATCCTAATATTTTATAATTAAAAAATATCCTTTATTATTTTATATATTTGATAACTTGGTTAGTAACATTTTTTTAAAAATTTAATCTGCTTAGAATTTTTTTCTGCTGCTTAGTTGGAAATACACGACTTGAAAGGATTCATTAGAATATTAAAAGTACTTCAGAATACCCTGTGATTGAATCAGAAAGTAGTAATGGGTAGAGAGATGGATAATAGAAAACGACAAACTGAATATTATATACTGAAATTACAATCCTGTGTATAATTCAAAATATAGGGAATATTAGAAAAATCTGTGAAAGTAATTCGCCTTTCAGATGCCTTAATCGATTGAAACCAAAATTTGACACTGAATTACAGTTGTAGCAACTAGATCACATAATGAATTCTTTGATTTAAATTATTGAATTTGCGGGCATGCAAATCTGCAGACCAAAAGACAATCAACCCTTTGATAGATTTTGCTCAAAAATAGACAAGTGTCTAAACATAATCTGCATGGCAAATTTTATCTATGCACCTGTTTAGTTTTTGTGTTTCACTTGTACGATCAGCTTAAAAGACATACTTTTTAATGAATGAATTTCATTCTAAATGGAAGTTTGATAGAAATCTACAATATACTAAGTTCATCTGCTTAACTCGAAGCGTTTTTTAATTATCAAATTTGCAGAGAGTCAAACCAAATGGCAAAAATTTTTTTTATCATGTAAGAACATGATATTGTTTTCGCTTGAGATTTCTAGAGCCTCAAAACGTGAAGACGACAAATTATTGAAGCCTCAGAATGAGTAGGCGATAAATTGGCGATTTATCCCTTTTTTTTAAATTTAGGAATCGACTTTCACTGTATAGCTTTTGAATTATCTACCATCTCTGTTGCAGTTTTTCTCTGGAAATCACAGTGTCATTGCCTAACTCGCGCAATGTTTATTTTTAAAAAAACCTGAAGTTAAAATATTGATTGTTTAATCTACAAAGATTATTGGTTCAGGGGTAATTTTAACTAATTAAAACAGGGCTGTTAAAAAATAATGCAGAAGGTTGTCACATTTGGCGATTTATCGCCAACTAAAGTTACAACTTGATTTCCAAATTATACATTCTCTGAATTTTTAAGAATTGCCTTAATTCATTTAAATCCTTAACCAATTTAAACAGGTTCTAAAAAAGCACGAGATTATAAGATTATGCATGGTTCAATATTTATAAAAACGATGTTTCCCCCCCATTTCAAAATCGATCGAGCTTCAAAACTTTGTTTGCCAGCAGAAAAAACTGAAAATAAAAGTTGAAAAAACAATGCCCCCCCCACACGCACGCACACACACACACACACACACACACACATACACACACACACACACACACACACACACACACACACACACACACACAGAGAGAGAGAGAGAGAGAGAGAGACATAGAAAAATACATCGAAAGAGATCGATAGAGAAGTCTCTTGATTCTTTCAAATTGGTTTAAATTGGTTAATGACTACTTAATTGAGAAAAATAATAACTTAAAAAACAATAATGTTCTCACATAATAACTTGGCATTTGCAATGTTTTTTTTTTTTTTTTTTTTTTTTTGAGAAAGGGAGAGGGAAGTGAGAAAGTTTGAAATGTGAAGATTCATTAAAATCTCAAGCTCGAATTTTTCGACAATTTCAATACTTGCCTAATATCTTGTTCTTAAGCGTTTTTATGCCTTTTTATACGTAAAAAAACGCATATGCTTCATACTTCATGGGTTTTTAAAAAAAACTTTTTTTTACTATAAAATAAAAACAACAACAGAATTAGAGTAAAAATTTCTGTGGAAGCCAAATTGCCAATATCTTCTGACATTCATTAGAACTTTGTAAAAATTAGGCAAAATAATAATAACTTGTGTTGATAAACTTTTATATAAATTATAATTATTATTATTATAATTTTTATAGAGAATATATAAATTACTAGTGTAATAAATGTTTATTTATCCCTCCTTTCAATGAAATTTATGTAATTTGATTTTATATTGGACTTTTTCTGAAGATTTTTTACTCGTGACTCCTTTTAAGTTAAAATATTTCTATGCCCCCATTTCCTTCTGATTATGGTAAATATTATCATTATTTAAATTTGAATCCTTCAAAAATGATCTTCATTTTAATTTATTAAATTTCTAATTAAAATTTCCAAAAAATGTCGAAAAGTTGCATATTTTCACACTCACGTTCATCTTTATAATTAGAACAAATATAAGTAATAAACATGACAATATACACAGCATATCATGTTTTTAGGAGTTCGTTAAGAACAAATTATTTTTAATTAAAAAATATTTCATGCTTTTTTAGTGCATTAATAAAAGCTTCATTTTTTTCTATTTTTTATTATTTTTTTCTAAACACAATCTATATTTTTGCATTTTTAATAAGTATGATTTTATTTATTTGCCTTAAAATTCTTTTGAATTTAGAATCATGGTTTAAATCAAAACTCTATAAACTTTTCACGATCTTATAACACACGTATTTATTAAATTTACTCGTAAAAAGAGTCGAGTAAAACAATATACCTCTCATATTAGATAAGAAATGATTAACTTATCTTGAAAACGCTATCTCCTGAAATAAAACAGTTTAACTCCATTGATAACTCGCGTACAATTGCATAACATGTCTCCATTATAATGAATAAAGGATCCTCATTCACAATGTTGTGCAACGTCGGAACTTCCCCCCTCCCTTTATAAAAAGCAAACCTTCACCTGTCGGGCACAACAAAAGGAAGGCGTGAAGCATACGATTGTCATTGCATTACCCTTACTGTTTACTCTATCTGTTTCGTGCGACAGCAAGGTAATCATTTAGCGACCTTGAATGCTATACGAAAAGATTGTATTCATTTCTTCAAGCGGTGAGCAGATTTTCTTTTTACATCAGAGCAAACTTAAATCGAGAATAAATCGAGTGAAACAAACCGGCATTCAATATGCTAAACAACGATTCAAAATCGAGTTCTGTGAGTTCAAAAGCCTATGGAATACTTGAGAATGATAACTCATTAGAGAAACCATATATAGAGCAGAATACAACACTGGAAGTTTCAAACGAGTCTTTTACTCAAGCTTCAAATGGTTCAAAGTAAGTCATAGAACATTTTAAATTTTTCAAACATTTTAATTTTATTTGTGTTTGTATTTTTTTTAAATGATTAAGGAAAATTTTTCATGCATTAAAAAAAGCTTGATCATTTATAGAAATCAGGCATCATATCTATTACAATCCCCTATATTATTATAATTTTTTATTATATTATATCCATAACAATTTATTTTTTATATTGTATAATTAAACATCAGTTAGTTTAACAATCATATATTCATAGTAAAAATTTAGTTACATAAGTCAATTTAAAAATTAAATTTCTTGAAAAATCTTTGATAAAAAGAGGCACATTGCTACAAAAATAATAATAATGAGAGTGATTTCACAAATATTTTTTCGAATACTCTCTAATAAAGATAACACTCTCCCTTTTCGTATAAATTTATAAACTTTGGGTAAAGCTGTGAATTTTTTGAGTGTTCAGATTTTTATTTTTTGAATATAACATGTGCGAGTTTTATGATTCTGAGTATGTTAAAGTAATTGCCTGGCTTCGGCTATCAATTCTTACGAATTGTCAAGCATTTGTGTAATCTGAATCTAGTGTGTCTTTTTTATGATTGATCGCCGGAATAGGTTAATATAAATAACAGAAAATAAAATACATTCCTCTCAAAGTTTCATATTGAACTGTAATTGTAATAAAACATAATATGCGGAATTTTATTTTCTAAAATGATTCTATTTTTGAGTTACAATGTTTACATGCACGTGTAAGTATAAGCAGACTGGTGATCAAAAGTTCGACGATTTTTGGCTCTAAATAAGATTTGCACTTTAGATTTTAAATGAAATAATTTAGCTTCTAAATTAATTTATTTAACTTTTTTTATTTAGTAGTTATTGTATTACCTTGTATATGGACAGCTGAACCGACAGGCTTTCTCTAAATGAATTTCATAGAAAATTTGACGAAAAAAATGCTATTGTGGTGTCGAGATTAGATACCAAATTTCATCCATCTAGTCCCAAGTGGTTTTGAGGTACTCATAGACAGCCAGGCTGACACAATTCTAAAAATATACTTCCGAACTCAAGGAAGTCGAAAATGTGTAAAATCGACAAAATCTCGAGCTGAATTTTTTTAATAATTACAATACTCTGTATATTACGGATAAAATTAGATAAAAAAATAATTGAAAAGAAAGATTATACAAGGAATATTTTCATATCTTAATGATTTTTTTTATCCATAAATAGATTAATCCATGTCGAGTTCATGCATAAGATATTACAGGATAAGTTGTCAAGTTTTCGTTTCTTCTGCGAGTATATTGTATAAATTGGGTTCGATTTGCCGTCATTTCAATGATGGAACATATATTTCCGAAGATTTTGATCAGTAATCAATAACTCCCACACTGATATAGTGACAATTTTCATATAGATTACCCGAGCACTAGAGCAGAATGGGGAGATATTATTTGTGAAATAAACAGAATGAAAATGAATAGCAAATTTTGAGCTTTATAAAGTTAGCCTGTTACATCAGCTATTAAATTGTGTTTGATTCTATAATTAAATATATATATAAGCTGTAATTAATATTATCGTTTTTAATTTTGAGTACTGACAGTTTAAATGAAAATAATTATGCCTACTTATTTAATAATTTACATATTTGATTTAGTTATAATACATAAAGGCGTAACATATTATCTAAAGTTTATAAACATATTATTATAAACATATTATCTAAAGTTTTACAATAGGTGAAAATATTGGGTTAAATGTGGTTCTATCAAAACTAGTAGAAAGAAGGATTTTCAAAATTGCGTTTTATTCTGTACAAAATAAAGCCTATTTTAATGAAAGTTTTTTTTAATTTAAAAAAAATATATTATTAAATATTACAATAAATGTAATAAAAAGTGAATAAAATGTAATAAAAATAAAAGGTAAAACTGCAGTTTATAATGACAACTTAATTATTAATAATGTCAAACCGCGAAGCAAAAAAGAAATGTTAAGTTACAAAGAAGATAACATTGTAGTGCAATTGATAACATCAAAGAGTTAATCGGTTTTTAAGCTAGCATTCAAAAGATGGAGATAATAAAAATTTTATCAACAGCTGTGAAGTAAGCGCTATGATGATTCAATGTAACAATAAAATTGATATAACTTTCATTGCAATACTGAAAAGTAATTAACAACCATATAACAAATCATTTTACAAAATTGTCAAAATTAAGGGAAAAAAAGGAAAACAACTACTAATTTTGTATAGTCGGAAAGATGTACTAGTCCAAATCGTGAAACCTTCTGGAAAAAGTACGCTTTGAAAATTTGGTTTCTCACTAAGCAATAGGATTCGAAGTAATGTATTGCAGAGTTCTATATTATTTTAAAGGTAATTTAACTAGAAATGCAACACGTTAAATCATGTTTAAATGTTGCTATTATCGAACACGATTATCATTATATTAATAGACATTGATTAGCTTGATAACTTAGAAAATTAAGGAAAAAAATTCCCATACTGAAAAATGACTTCTCTCCTCTTAATATTTTCAAATATTTATGTTCCTAAGAAAATAAAAAAAATAATATTTACCACGTCTTTATATTGTCAATATGTGCCAAATTTGGGGTTTTGGGTTATCAGACAGAACGATAACAGAAAAAGCATGTCTGAATGGACTGATTCAGTATACAATGAAATCTGGTTGAGTTATGTCTTTCCTATCTTCCTTACTGATAACCTTCGAAAGTTTGACTTTCTGTACTGTTCCTAATTTCGAAACCAAAATTTTACTAATCATACTTTAACAAAAATAAAAATAATAAAAAAAAACTTGAAAGAAAATAATTCAGAATGTAAAATCGTTTCCAATATATTTGATATTATTTTTAAATTATTCAAACTCTTATTGTTTTGGCATTAAGCAGGCAAGGTTTTTTTTGGTATAGATTTTTAATGAATAAAAAAAATGAAGAAAAATTATTTTTTTGTGTGTAAATAATGTTTTGTGACTTTAATGACTCTGATTAGACTTTATGTCATTTTAGATTTTTGATGAAGCGTTCTTCCTGGTCTCCTGTCAATTTAATTTCACCTAATACGTGGCAAATATTACTCAGCAATTTAATTTTGAATCCTCTATTTATCGGTGGCGGGTATCTGACTAGGCACCTAAGTAACCAACTAGTGCTACTGGACTGAATAGGGACTAAAGGCAAATAGAATAAAAATGTTATTAATCAAATAATTTTAAAAAATGCAAATTTTTAGTTATATTATATTACACTGAAAGAGTGCGTATGCAATGAGTATTTAAAACTCTTAGTTAAAATATAATTATTTTTTATATTAGAATTTTAATTATTTATTAACTGGCTGTGTTATATTCTACCAAGCAAGTTCTGTAACATAATTTGATTTTGTATTTACTGGAAATTTACAATTTCTTTATGATAATTTTGAATATGAAAAAGGCTTATGCTTTTTGTAGGAAAAACACTCATTAATATTTATGTTTCAATTTTCCAGAATTTTATACATTTAGTCATTTTTTTATGATATGAATATTTCAAAAGTAAACAAATAAAAACATAAAAATTTTCAAAATGGTACTAAATAATTCATTAAGACGTTGATTAAGTAAAATTGTGTATAAAAGTGTGATGTTATATAAACTAATTATTAAAGAAGGATCTCATAATGCACATTCAGAGCTACCCCCCCCCCACATGTCTAAATCTACCCCTGCTCTTATCTCTCTGAGGGAAAAAAAATATGGGACTTCAAAGCACATTAAAATCTAAAATAAATCGAAATTAAAAAGAATACTAGCATTACTCCTTTCATGAAATTGTGACTCCATATGAATCTATCTATGCCTATGATATTCTATCAGTATTTATAATAGCATTGAACGCATCTTGTTTCTGTGTGGATATCTGTATTGTGTTATTTGGACCAGATCGTTTGAACTACATCGACTAAATTGCGCACATGGAGAAGTGAAATTTTATGGAGCAATCTTTGTACTTACAGTTAGAATTTGAATTAATTGAAGTTACAGGGAAAATTTGACATTATTTTCCCGTAATAACTGCCGAAAATGCTATTACAAGAAACTGGGTTTCAGATCATTTCAAAACATAGAATAATAATCTTTTTAAAGATACTAATTTAAAGTAAGAAATAAAATTTGCTAATCTTTTTAAAGATACTAATTTAAATTTTTCCTAATTTTTTGGTAATTTTTAAAAATATTTTATCCTGAATTTTCAAAAATCAACTACATTGTTGACCTGAAGTTCAGACCGTTTTCATGAAACATTTAACCGCGAAAATTTCATTCCATTGTTGAAAACTATCGAAGAATGATTTTTGTTTCATATTTATATAACTTACAAGGCGAATAAAAAATAATTTTGCAAAATCGTTTATGTTAGAAAAGAGACAAGCAAGAGATTTCCGTTTATAATAGCCCTATGATATCATGGAATTGATTTCCGTTAAGAAAGTATATAATGATCAAAACATATGTATAGATATTAAGATAAACATGATTTTAATGTCTCTTGACTGAATCATAGGCAAGAAATTCCATCTAAAAGATTTAATTATAATATAAGTGAATTATATATATTATATATGTATAGATTTAAAATTTTGGAAGTAGAAAGGCAGGTTTGAAGACATTGAAGTGACTTTTGATGCTGTTAGTCGTTTTATTTCATCACAGAAAAGCAGGCATGACTTTGTACTAGCTGAGAGTGACGGACACACACACACAGCACAGAAAGAAAGACCGAGTAGTGAGGGAAAGCTCTCGAATATTTGATACCATGTCTTAAATAGCTTATTTTGAGAGGGAAAATCCTGTTTACAATGCTTATAGACTATTAAGTTTCTCATGGGGATTTCTGAACGTGTGACACTCAAAACAGGGGATCACAAGGATAATTTTATAAAACTATTTGTTTAGGTCAGCAACTTTTATCAATCACCCACCTCGTGGGAATTACCGACTAATCAGTTTTACAAAGTATTTCTGGAATTAATTAAGTAGATAACGTGGAATCGGATCAGGAAATAAGAGAATATTTTTACAACGAAGTTAATGGCTTGGCTTAGTTGAGCTAAAAATTAAGAAATTAATTCAGTTTAAGTTAAAATATTATTACAAGTTTAAGTTTCTAAGTTTCTTTTAAAATACTATCACACACACACACACACACACACACACACACACACACACACACACACACAATTTAATATATAAGTGAATTAAATATATTATAATATGCATTCTATGCCAACAAGTTGGTCTTCAAAGGCATATGGTAAATAATAATTTAAGAGGATGAATTCTTTCTTTGAAATTAAAGTTTGAAAGGTATCAGAAAAACGGATTTTTCCCCATAACAAAAGTTAAAATACATTCGTTAACAAATTGGATGAAGAAGACTGCAATATATTTCAATTTCGAAAATAATTTCATATGCAGTTATATTCTTTACTAATCATGAAGTAAATTATGTAAGAATCCGTAAATGTCATTCATTGTGTTAAGAAAAAAGTGTCTTTATTATATGTTTACCATGTTTCATCATTAACTGTCCTTGAGAAAACTATCTGCCATCACGAACTGTCCTTTACATTTTTCAGAAAATGCTGAGTTTTGCAAAAAATCAATTCTTTGAAATAGATCAGCTCAAGGTTTTAGGTTCAATGTATCTTCAACAATACTTGTGTGTTTTTTTAAAGAATTATATTGCATGCACAAAATTTGTGTGCTACTTGTTTCAAATTATTGATGATTTATGTATAAGCATCTACTGTTTTCTATTCGAAAGACGAAGAAAAGCTTATTTTCCATTTATTTTTCAATAAAAAAATAACAATAATTGTTTCAAAATTCAGAAAATTATTATTACAAATAAAAGAGGAGGCTCATACGTCTGTGTACGTTAGTTTTTATAGGCCAGACCGATATATCTAGAACAATAAAATTTGGTACGAGTATAATTTAAATCCAAATTGTTTCTAAATTTAAATCCAATTAATTTCTTAAGTTTTATTTTACTTTAGACCATAGTAACTTCATTCTAAAAATATTTTATTTCCTGATCTGATTCCACATTACTTACTTAATTAATTCTTGTGAACCTTGGTAAAATTGTTTACTCATCGATTCACACTCTGCGAGAGATTGATAAAAGTGTCTGACCTACACAAATACTTTTCTAAGAACATCCCTGTGTTTCCCCTGTTCTGGGATTGACACATGCAGAAATCCTGATGAGAGACTTAAAAGTCTATTGGCACTGTAAACAGTATTTTCCCTATCAATATATGGTATATATAAGTCAAGGGATAAAATTTTCAAGATCTTTCTCTCACTCCTCTCTTTGAAGTGTGAGTGATCGTCGCTTCTACTGTACATAAACATGCCTGCTTCTCCGTAAGGAAATAAAACGACGTTAAAGAAAAGAAAGTCTTTTCTCTGTCTTAATACTGCGATATGCTTCCAATGTTTTTAAAATTGCATATATCTTGTTATGGATTTCCTATTCACCGGGTTCGTTCATGTGTTGTTGGTGTATGGTGTGGAAAACCCATAAGTAAAGAGCAACTAGATGTTTATTTATACGACGACAAAACAGCACAAAGATGACAAATATATGTAGTGAAGACTAACACACAGGGCAGCACTTTACAGCAGACGGTAGTCCACCATAATAAAATAGTCCACAAGTAGAAATCTTTAGTGACAACGTCTACAGGAAAGAAAAAGGCCAGACAGGAATCAACAGAAGACAGAATCCTCGGAGCTTTGCTCTACGGATTCTAGAGATGGCTGAAACCTTCTCTCACTACTTCAATTCGCGATTTCCCTGCCGACTCACTACTTCAATTCGCGATTATTTCTCAATTCCGGTCTGCTCTGCTCCCAACGAAGACATAACATGCTGGACGACGGGATAGGATACACAACAATTCAGCACTCCACCGTTGTTTCGGAATTCTCTCGGTGACTCCCTACTACTATTCATCACCTCTAAATTCAGTATTACTCATCAGTACTCTACGATTCCCTAGCAGCTTGAAAGTGCCGACCTTTTATAGTTCCCGGGTTGGGGCTAGAAGCTTCTGGACCAATCAGGGCGTATTTGTATACGTCTCGGTTCCTAGTAGACGGATCAAAAAATTTTTGACGTTACGGGTATTATCCATTGTGTCTCCCAAATCACCAAATTTGTTGCCAAATGGTCTCTAAGCTGTGGATGCGACACCCGGGCAGCACCCGACACATATGACATCTTTCTTATGATGGCATTGTTTGTGCAGGAAAGCAGAATTACATGTTCATTATATATATATATATATATATATATATATGTGTGTGTGTGTGTGTGTGCGCGCGCTTAATTTTTATGTATATTTTATATATTGAATTGTTTGAATGAAAATCATATCGTTTTCATAATAACTCTAAGTATTTCACCAATTATTTGATGATGAAAGTAAAAAAAAAATGCGTCTAGTTCTTCTATAAAAGATTTTGCATGTTTGCTGTATATATAACAAAACACACACATAAGTGTGAACGCACTCACCCACACTTCAAACACACAGCTTTGTTGTTATTGTTGCAATTGAAAATAAAATCCGCCACACCTTTCCAGAATAGCAATGCACTGTCAGCTCAGAATCACATGCATATTATGTCTCCTTGTTACTCAACATATATAATAGAAAGTGGAAGAAATTTACAAGATGTATTTGAAGAAGTAAATGAACTGGTTGGAAAACCTTTCTTTCAAAATGATTTTACTGTTCGGAAACCCCCTTGCAAATTCGTTCTGCAGAAGTTGGACGAACTTTTATTTCGCCACCAATATTTTGAGTTTGCTATTATATTTTAATTTCAAAATTATTGATGTTATATCATATATGATAAGGATGACGCTATGTTTTATTTTTAGATGTTGCTTAATTTGCCATTCTTTTTTCCAGAGAAGAAGAGGAAGATGATAAAAAGTCTGAGGAAATCCCACCAGTTTCAATGTTTGCCTTAGTAAGTATATTTGCTAGTAATTGCTATTTAGCCAATGGGCAGAATTCCTTGGTTTTGTTAAATATTAGCATAATCTGAAAAGTAAATATTTTCAATTCTCTATTATTATCTATAATTTTTATTTTTAATTGACCTGTTTTCGTATTAAAGTACTTATTCGTTGTTAATTCTTTAGTAACGCACATATATTGTTCAATATACTTACAGTATGATATTAATTAATAATTGCAATATCATATATTATTGAATATTAAGTGATACATTATAACATCGCATGTTATTGTATAATATTGTGAAAAAGGATGTGATACTTGAATTTTATATAATATTTTAACTAATACCTAATTTAAATTAAGGTTTCCGATAATTTTTTTGAAGAATTGGAACCTGCTATCACGAATTTGTAATTATCATGTGTGAAAATAATATATATATATATATATATATATATATATATATATATATATATATATATATA